>JBCFXI010000124.1:0-293770 GCA_038496175.1 Ampulex compressa | reverse complement strand
CTCACCCCCCTCTTTCTCGCTCTCTCTCTCTCTCTCTCGCTCGCTCGCTCGCTCACTCTCTCTCTTTCTCTCTCTCTCTCTCTCTCTCTCTCTCTCTCTCTCTCTCTCTCTCTCTCTCTCTCTCTCTCTCTCTCTCTCTCTCTCTCTCTCTCTCCGGCGAATGTCGCCGTATCTATTTTTACGGCCGTTTAATTTTCTTTATCGACGCTCTCCTCGACTTTTTCCACGTCCCCTCGGAGAATCTCCGGATCGCTGGCCTCGCACCGCTCGCGCGTGCTATAGCTTTCGAGGCGCTCCAACGACGGGCAGGGTTCTTCTTCGTAAATAAAAACTTCCATCAAACTGCTCCGTCGGTCGTAAGAAACGCGCGTCCCTGACTTCCGCGCCGCCGCCGCCGCCACGCCGCCACGCCGCCGCTACGACGGCGCTTCCTCTCGAACCTTTCGATCGATTTATGCACGGAAGTCTTGTTTCAACGCTGCGCGCTACGAGCCAGCGCTGCCGTCCGGGGGGATTTATTTTAGAAAACTTCTCCCCGCACTTAACGCCGGCAATTTATTGCGCCGCCGCGTAACGAGGCGCGCGTATGATGTAAATCGGAGGTTACATAAGGAACGACGATGCTACACGGGTAGAGTGAAAAAAAACCGCGCGAGCCGAATGGCCGTAAATCATCGTCCTCGCGGGGACCGACGAAAGGAGAGACAATAAGAGGATCCCCGTAACGTTTCAGCGCGGCCTTTAAGCCAAACGACGAACCTCCGTCCTCTCGTTCCTCGCGATCGATCGCCGCTGCCGAACATCGATCCGACACGAAATCTCCTTCCCCCGACTTCTCCTACGCAGTACCGTGCTCGCGATGCCCAACGTTGGAGCGTTTACGCGTAAACGAGGAGAGCGTAACGTTAATGGAACGTGCGAAGCATCGATCGCTCAGCGGTGTAAGAAGAATCGAATAACCCGGGAATACCCGGCAAAACCGGCGATCGCTCGCTCGAATTCGAAAGAGAAAAGTGCGAGCCGCTCATCGACGCTGAAAGGCGCGAAGCGAATCTCAAGCTCCGAATTGTACGGTCTAGGCATCGAACGAAACATCCGAAGCGATTCCTAACCACGAAAATTTGAGGCTTCGCGCCGTACGTTAACCCTACCGAGGGATCCTCTTTGCAGCACGCTGCCCTGTAAACGTACATTACGCGGCTAAAGGCCGCCGCGATAATCGCATTACGCTCGTAACTTCTTTCGCGAAGCGGCGCGCGGTGAGTGCCGATCGTTTAAACTACCACCGTAATTAGGCGCTCGCCAGTGGAAAACTTCACGGCGGCCATTATGATTCAGCGGAAGGAGCTGGCAAAACGTAATGCGATAGAGGCGTAATAAAAGTTCGGGAGGAGCAGGTATCGGGCAGAGTGGGGCGACTGACAGGAGGGCAGCCGGGGAAGAAGCGAGGAGATAGATTGCCAGGGTGGAAGGAAAATACGATTAAAGGCGCTAGAGGTAATTTCAGGTAGTGACGGTAGAAAAAACAGTTGCTCGCGTTTGAAAAGGCCTCTCGCTGGGGTGGACAGGGAGCTGGGAAAAGGGGGAGGGAGGAAAAGCCACTGGAACGGAGATACGAGGAGACGCGAGGCTCGGAAGGCATTTGTAAATAGCGACGTCTTGCTCCGGCTGCCAAAAGCCCGTTCCTTTCTTTTCTCAAAATCCTGGCTCTTAGCGTACACTTTGGCTCGTCTTTGAAAAAATTGCGGCCGATTGAAAAATCATGATACAAACTACGGGATAAGCGTTGGTCGACGCTCGCGGTTCGACCGATTCGAGCCGTTCGATCGACCGGCGTCCTTCGGAAACATCGAAAAATGGAAACGATGGGGCCAAACGTATTCGTGGAGAAAAGTGTCGGTGGAGCAGGCTCGAGGGAAACGACGGGGAGAAAGCGTCGATCTTTATCGGCGAGGAGAGATACGGCTCGTTAAGATCGCCGAACACGATGCGATCGAGCGCGCTGGACGATCTTAGGAGAGGCGTAAGAAGAATTTACATCATTCGGTGGCAGTTCGCTGCGCCGTATTGCGAGACGCTTTGACAATTATACCGCGAACCGCCAGGCCCGAACGAACCACTACCGGGATGATTAGACTTTCTACAAGATCGAGAATGGCCGTTGGTTTTTCTCTCCCGTACCGGTGACGATATTCGAGGCCCGAAATAACGCGAGCTTCGGACGTTGTTCTCGGAATACGCTTTCACGGTTCGTCGAGTTTCGAGGCGACGAAGCGAGCTCGAGGATAGCGCGACGCTCTGAAATTCTGCTCGGCGTAATCGGCCGAGTCATCGAAAAATCCAGGGACTCGGTGACGGTGGCGCTTCGCCGGAGAAACAAGAGCGGCCCGGCGACATTCCTCCTGGGAAAATAATAAGCGAGTCGCTCGTAAGGTTTCCCAACTTTGTTTACAAGTCCCGTGGAACGACGTTCGCGGCGCATATCCGGAGCAAGGCGAGCCGAATGCGCCGAGACGAGAACGGAGTTTCCTAAATTCTCGGTCGAGGTTACGTGGATAAACTTTCGGCATGCCAAGTTTCGAGCCAACGTCGCCCCGTGTGTTTTCTCATCCCCGCCCCTCTAGGCCTCGCACGAGCCGACGACGTATTCGACGTATTCGATCGAAAACGCGCGGACCATCGTGCGATCGCGATCGCGCTTCGTACCTCGCACCAAACGAATCGCTTCTTTTTGCTCGCCAACCGTTATTTCGCCCGTCGAACGAGAATCTTTTTTCCCAAAGGCTACGGGAATTTTATTTATTGCCCTCGCTGCGCGGGCGAACGAAGGAATCACGGGCCACGGGATTCGGCGCTCGAATTGGCAAAAACGGATATCCAGCGATGGTCCTGCGATTCGCACGAAGATCGATCTCCCCGTTCTCTCCCCCAGCCCCGGCTACCCGCGTTCATCCCCCTCATCCCTTTCCCGGACGAGCGTCGACGATGGTTTGCACGGTTTTTTTTACGATCCACAAAGGTTGCGCAACGGCTCGTAGGTAAGGGATAGAAAATTAATCGATGGCAGTGCAAATCGTACGAGTGCTGGTAAACGCACACCGTGGGACGATCGATCACCGCGTTCGCCACCCTGAAAAGTCATCGCGACTCGAGGGTTGGTTACGCCTACGTTCGTTTCTTGGTAAGCGGAACGAAGCGCGAGGCCTCGCTTCGACGGGGCATATACCATCTGTGCTCGATAAAACGGGGCCAATTTTCACTCAAGATCCGAGGCAGCGGCAATACGTTCCGATAACCATCGATGGTTTTTCCTCCTTTACTTCGAGTCGGGTGCGACTCGCGGAGATCGATTCGTTCGTAGGGTTAGCGCCCGATGGACCGACGTGCTCCAAAGGAGAAAAAGTGACGCACCGAAATTATTTAACTCTACCGTATTTCTCACTTTTACTCGCGACACGTCGAGAGATACAGGCTTTCTCGCGCTCTCGTTTAATCCGCGTCGGTAAGAATGTAGATATCTCGCGAGCTTCGAAAGAGGCGATCGTACGCGCAAACGTTCGAAGGGACTTCATTCCCGTCTGCCTTCCGGTTCGACCGTTCGCGAAGGCCGAGACGAAGGGTGCGAGTTGTCGAAGAAGGTTCGACGTAGGGTAGGGATAGGCGCGGACGGGGGGACGGACGGAAACAGGGAGCAGGGGTATAACTATAAGCGACGGTGCTTTGCCGCTCGCGAGGCGCACCGATACGGATGCTTTTTGCCGCGCTTTCGCAAGGACCGCGGAAAGAAATCTTGCGGTTTCCCGAACGGGTCGAGAAACTTCTTGGCAGAATAAATCGCGGCGTGACTTTCGCCCGGCCGTTTGACCCGTCGATCGTGACGAACCGCGTGCAACCGATGTCGCGGGTGGCTGCTGTTCGGCCAGAGTCCGCGAATTTCGCGAGAGAAACGCAAAAGAGACCTCGTCCGCGTACGGTCTTGCGCCTTCCTACTCGAGATTCTCGGCTCGCGGCTCGAGGCTAGTTTTCCACGGTTCGCGAAGAGGGTCGAGCGACGATGCAAGGCTCGAAATCGAGCCGTATCCGGAAGTTATAAATCTTATCGCAATTAGGGTTACGATGGCACGATAGATAGAGATTTGAACTTTGGCGGGACACGCTCGAGTTCGAACGTTGCTCATCGCTCCTGGCCTTTTTCGCGCGACGCTTAATATCGTAAATCTGCCGGATTCGAAACTCGCGCGTAAACCGGTGTGCTCGCACATCTCGAATCCCGGGTTCGATAGCCGCGTCGCTTCGCATTCGAAATCGGGCAAATCGGTGAATAAAACAACCGACCGCGGAGCCTGGGCCGAACAACGTTAGAGATCGAATGCGGAGAAATAAGCACGAAGCGTATCAGGATCCAAGGGTCTGGGCGCGCCGTTTAACGAAGAATACGTAATATTACGAATCTCACGTTCCATTTCTTTTTCGAAGGTAAATCGTAATCCGCGAGTATACCCTCACCAGGAATCTCGTCCGAAGCGCTGCCCCACGCTTTATTCCGAGCACGCGCCTCTTTGGAATCGCGAGGATGAAGCGAGGGAGAGATGGAGCGGAGAGGGGGGCGAGAGAAAAATGAAGCAACCGTGTAGAAAGTACGTACGTCTGGACAGAGTCGTAAAACGTCGCGTTCTGAAATTCCAGGGAAGAGCCGCTTCCGGCGGCGAGTTTCGGCCAGGGCGCCGATCGGTTCCTTCGAAATTTGCTTTTCGGCTAATCCGGGAGAAAATAAGGAGCGGTGCTCGAAAGGCGACCTTGATAGGTTCGCAAGTGCAAGGCCAAGAAGAGGGATCCCGGCGCACCGAGGTGGGTTGCATCTCGAGTGCGTGTCGTTCACTCGTCTGGCCAGCGCTTTCATCCACTCTCGCTCTTTCACCCCTTTACCCTTTTTATTCTTTGACGTAAGCCTTTTATCCCCCAGGATATTTGCGGAGCTTTGTTTTGTCGACGGGCTGCATAGCGGCTTAAATATACGTCGCTAATGGCACGGGAGCCGGGGTACAAAGGACTCCCTGGATGCCGACAAATGTTTATTTATAATTTGACCATGGTCAAGAAAATAAAGAGAGGATCGACTAGAGGCCTGCCAACGTACGGTCTCTCGCTCCGCGAAGCCGCGCCGCGCGCGATTCTCCCCGGAAAGACGACCGAACGAAAATCCCTCCAAAAGTACGGCCGCGAGCAACATTTTTCGGGGTGCATTGTTGCAGGTCACTGCAATGCGGCTGACGGTGGCAGTCGGTCAATAGGCAGGCGGCCAACTCCGTTCGAATCTAAATAACACCTTGTTCCATTTTGCGCGCCTGGCTCTGAATACATTAACGTTGGAAAGGAAAAAATAAAGTACGCCGGTAGCCAGCAGCTTTAACGTACGAATCGATCGAATTACCTCGTTCTCGAGGATCCGATTAGGATATTCGAATATATCCGGATCGATAGGCGCGTCCACCGTGTTTACGACGCGCCACGAGTACGATGTTATCGAGAAAATGCACCTCCGCGAATAACCAGGAAAGTTAAGGAACGGATCGATCGATCCTCGGTAAAATTCCGCACCAGCGTCGCCGCTAAGGCTTACGTTCGTTCTCAAGGCCGTGATCGGGGTACGAGAATAAATCGAGCTTTCCGCGAGCATCGTCGATACGGTCGACCACGTTTTAAAGGGGAGCGAGACCCTGACGATCCGCCGTAATTATCTCCCCGCGCGCCGGATTTCTTTTACCCGGGCACGATGCGGCAGACCCCTGATCTACCGCGCATGCGCGATGCCGAGTGATCGCGCTTCCTTCCAGCGGTCCCCTAGAGATGGCACCAGATATTCGTTCTGGCTCGTCGATCATCTGGAAACCACGTGCGCTCTGTCGGTACTGCAATCGTTGCTCCTCGAGCCCCGATGCGATGCAACCGGAAAGTAGACCGCCGAAAGTGCACAACTTTTTGCCTTTATCGCGGTTCGAGATTTTTCGGGAATCGCACTCGGGTTGAAATTGCATTTTGTACCTCGAATGTACGTCGTTTTATCCTCCTTTAAGGGAGACGTTCGATATATTTTTAGGTAAAAATGTATTTATTTATTTATTTTTTTTTAACCAAATAGAAATACGTTTTTTTACGGAGACAAAACATTTTTATCCACTGCCTCTGAATACTTTGAATGGTCCAATGGACTTTGAATACTCCGAATCGCAAAAGATTTTTGGTCGAGCCAAATCTATCGCGCGAGTATCAAAAAAAGTATCGTTGCTTTACGCTCTACGAGTATCCGCGGTGATCGGCTTTTCTCCAACGGATAGTGAAAATATCGAATGTCGTCTACTGATAATGATCGAAAGAAGGAAGCCAACGTCCGATAAGAACGCATAGTAGTTCCTAACGCGGGGTATTCCAAGCGATAAGCTTTGATTAGAGCGGCAATAGGGTTTTACGTAGTCGCGCGACTAATTCCCTCGAAAAAATGGAGTACGATCCACGCGAGCGTTCACCGTCGAGCGCGTTCATTTTCATCTTCGTTTCGCGAAAATCACGCGGATTACGAGCACGTTGCAACTTGTGCAGGATACACGTATAAATACATCATCGAGGTTTGAACGGAACGTCGACGACGATTCGGCGATGGATCTCGAGAGAGATATACGCTTTGTAATTTACCCAAGGTGAACGAAATACGATAACTCCCGCGCAATGTATATTCAACGTATTCATGGATTTATTTAATTTTCCCACATATCGACTCCCGATATTCTTTTCGAGTTATCGTTGCGAGTCGTTACTCGGCTCAAAGATAGCGAATCGTGCTAGACGTACGGAGGAATTTTTTATTGCTCGAGTGGAAAAACTATTTTATTCCCCTCAGAACTACTAGGCGATACGTGCAAAGTTATCGATCGACGCGATACGACTCGAGCCAAAGGTAAATTTGCACGCTGTACCAAGGCATCGCGCATAATTGGCCTTTTACGGGGCAAGGGTTTCTTTTTTTCGGAGCAAGCACCATCTCCTCGAGAGTTCCCGGGTGGTGGGAGCGCTGTTCGTGGATGTCCGAGGAGACGAAGGAGAGCCGCAACAAAAATCGAGGGGCGATTCGAACTCGGATCTAATAAACCCGTCCGCCTTGGGGCCTCGCCTTCCTCTCCTTCGGATAACAAGTTTTCTCATATCGACTGCGATCGATAGCGAGCCGCATCCTCGGCCGCTCACATAATCTCGAGCAATATCGTATCTGGCCGGCGCCACCTCGTAACGGCCACCGCGCCTACCCGATCAAACGGCCGACCCCGATCCGTGATTTTCACTTCTTATTCGCAGAAGGAAGACGACATCCAGCCGCGGGTGACGGGGCGAAAAATCGCTTCCTCATCTTGCGGACGGGAGAGAGGAAGCCCCTTCCTCGGCCACGATCGATAAACCGGCCATCGCCTACATCGGTCCGCGCTAACCTCCGAGATGCGGAACTTTAAATACCGGTCTCGCAAAGGATCCGATCCCACGCCGGTCACGCCTCTTCGATTCCAGGAGTTCGATCGAGAGATCGAAGGATGTTTTGCGCGCTCTTATAAACGTGCAGGGATCCAGGAGTTCGGGGATGCAAAGCAGTTTTAAAAGCGAGACGACGTCGCGGCTCGCGCCGGGTATCAAAAGGGCGAGAGCCTGTATCGAGGTATCGAATGAATGAGCGTAAAACGAGAGCGAGCGGGCGCTTCCGCAGGTCGACGATGCACGGAAAAATAAGCGAAAGAAAGCGGCGTAAGTTTGCCCCGCGATCGTTAATCGTTCCCTTCTTTTCAGCCCTCGCCTCCGTCGCCCCATTGGCATTTACGTGCGTGCACGCTTTATCCATTCACCTTTTCAATCACGCGTATTACGGTTGTGCGCCGAGCACAGGGGCGCGAAAGGGTGGGAGAGGGGCGGAATGCGCGATCCAATGAAACCCTAGATGGCTGGAGAGCGACGTTAAAACCACCCTCCGCGAGTCCCAGCGGCGTTACTAACCGATTACACGACGGTCATAGTCATAATATAGGTCAGAATATGCAATCGGGAAGCTCCGGCAGGGGAGGGAGCGAAAGGTACTTTGCGCCGTTTCAACGACCGAGTGTTTGCGCCACGACAGCGCGGCTGTTTACGATGCGCGGAACGTCGGGTTTAAAGGGAAGTACCGGAACGACCGGATGATCGGGAAACTCGGCCAATCTCGGGATTTTTCCGCGGACCGTAGTATCCGATGACGCGTTTCCTTCTTTTTTCTTTTCTTTCGTGGACGAACGGATGGAAAAATGACGGAGCTTCCTCGCAAGGCGATCGTCCACCGTGAAACCGCTCGTCCCTTTCCCCTTTGGAAAGGAAATTCGGCAGTTTCGAAAGGATGTTTCGTCCGAGGACGGAACCATCGAGCTCGTTTGCGCGCAAGGGTATCCCGAGCCTTGGGACAAATCGTAAAAACGAAAGCGAGCCGGTCGTTTCGTGGAAAATTGCACTTTTACGCGAGACGTCTCGTTTTAGCGACACCCTACGATGCCGCGTGCAAAAGCCGGCTCGACGCGCACCACGAAACGTAGTTTTGGCTCTTCGCGATTCGAGAGTCTCGATCCGCTTTGCGCCGGCCACTTGGCGGTGCTGTTTGTATCGGCGTTGCGCTTGGAGAATACGCGGTGCGCAACCTGGGGGATCTCCAAGACGCGTCCCCTTTGGGCGGCGATAGAGAGGAAATCGAGTTGCGTTAGAAATGCAGAATAAAGGGGGAGGACAAAGGTCGGTGGGCGGACGGAGGAAAATAAAATATTGATTCGCAGCGACGGATGGAGAGGGACCTCTCGAAGGGCCGTCCACCATTCTCTCCTGGCGGCGAAGGCATCGGCGGGTCCAAAAGGCTTAGCGAAAAAGCTCTCTCTCTCTCTCTCTCTCTCTCGAGGCTCCGGGAAGAAAGAAGGCTCGGTCGTGGCCGCAAAGATGGCCACGTGGTGGGAGCGGCAACTTCATTGGCGCCGAGGTTACACTCTGATTTCCCGAGACTTGACCTACTAGCGCAGTTTAAAGTGTCGTGCTGACACTTCCCAAGATGGCGTCGTGGCAAGTACGCCCACTCAGCGGAGCCTTACAATGCCTCGAGAGAGGTTTTTGTTCCAGAATAAAGACCCGGCGCTCACCGCGATGCTATCCGCTCCCGTGCTCAGCCCCGTTCCTATTTCTTTACCTTTACACTCCCGCATTTTTTCGACCTACCCGGCCAATCCACCTATACGCCTCGAGGGCGCTCGAGGACACCCAGCCGGAGTCCGCCGAAGCCGCCTTTCGCGGATCGTTCCTACGATCGAACCCTCGCGGATCCCCGATTCTCGCTCGAGGACGCTTTCCTAGCCGGCACGATTAATATGCTTCTCGAAGCTTTCGTTTCAGGAACGCCATGGAGGATGAGGAGGAGTGGAGGAGGGGGGGGGAGCGCCATCAACGGTATTTACCGTGTCATTTTCTAGAACGGTCCTTTTCCGATCCGGCGATTATAAGAGGAACTCGAAATTGCACCGACGAAATCTCATTGTCCTCTCCCTCCCTCCCGCCCCGCGGTTTCGGATAATTTTCGGAGGATTTTCATCGCGTATAGAGAGAGAGAGAGAGAGAGAGAGAGAGAGAGAGAGAGAGAGAGAGAGAGAGAGATCTAGTCTCGTACCGGTTACCGATCGCGCGGGACAATGGCTCCTCGGCTCGTTCTTTCGCGCGACGGCCCTTTTCTTCCTCGAGTCTCAACTTTCTTGCCGCTATCTTGCCCTTTCCGTCCTATTCGCCAATCCCATAACCGAATCGTTGCGCCCGGCCTTCCTCCCCTTTCCGGGGGTAGCCATCGGATTTTAATTGCGGATATAAGGACCTGTCCCGAGCCGGAGAGAAAAGCCCGGCAAAGACCGCAGACATCGAGGCCTACCCCTCTGGAAAATGATAATTACGAGATACAATAAAGTCGGCGGCCCCGCGGAGGTGTCACCTTTGCCCCTTTCGCCCCCAACGCACCCCGCCCACCGCCCACCGCCGCGCAGATTCTCCCGCCGGAGATATCGGCAACGGGAACACCGCCGAATAATGACCGTCCCTCGAAAAGGTGGCCCGCCGTATAATGGACGGAACCATCTCCATTACGGCGTACAAATATAATAAAAGTGGATGGAATATAAGCGGCGCCCGCGGGAGAGGGAGAGGGAGAGGGAGAGGGAGAGGGGTAGGGAGGGGGCGGTGGCGAGCGAGAGGGGAGAGGGAGGCGCATTATAAGGGGATCGATACCGAGGATTTCTTAGCCGCTTTGTCCAACGGCCACAACGGCATTGTCTATAGTCGTATCTGGCTCTGGGATTAGAAATATCGGGCGGAGGAGTAATTCGTGGCCCGTCTCCGAGCCGACAAAAATTCCCCGGGCCCCAAAGGGGTAACGCGAGCGATGATTTAGGCCCGCCACGCGCTCGATAACCCCGGTAATTAATTGGTTTCGCGTTACGAGGTCTCCGCACGCAATATTCGGATGATCCGAATTATATCGTGACGAGCGGCATTCGAATGCCGTGCCCGGCCGATTCGGCCGTTCTCGAGCAAAGGGAATACGAGCTCGATCCTCGTCGAGCGAGCCTGGGAGGATAATCGAGGTATGCCCGAGAAAAACTGCGGGCAAAAAGTATTCCGGCCGGCCGATGGATCGTCCCGTTATTATGGGCGCACGCTTACGCGCTTCCGGCATATAATATCGTAGACGCGGAAGGTAATTTCCATTATCGAAAATCAAATCGGCGCGTGTATCGCTTTACGCGTACCGGTATTTACCCGTTTCCTATCGGTAAATACCGATCGGTGCCGGCCAATCTACCAATATCGAATGGCTCCCAAACATATCCTCCAACTTTATTGCGCCCCATTAATAATCTCTCGTGAATTTCCGACGCGTTCGCTATCGCGAAGCTCGACGGGATCAACGAGGCTCGATAAATTCCCTCCCCGAAGTACTTAAAAACTTTCGCCCTTGTTCCAGTTTTCCGCGCCACGCTGAAGTCGCCGTAGTTTCGAGTCCCCCGAATAATTAGCATACGGATCTCCAAGTTTTATTACGGAAGCGACCGGGCATTGGGAAAAACAAGGATCGGGCGTGCTCTTAAATCAAAACAGGCCGATTTACGAACTTTTCGGAGTTATCGGCGAAACGAAGTCGCCTTCGAGATCTCTCCCCTTAATCGCGCGCGGATATCGATATATTTTAAAGGAAAACCAAGGATGGCCAAAGCGAAGGAAAAAAACTCGCGCTCGATTCCGATTCCGAGGAGCGAGGCGGGAGCGCGAGAAGGAAGGAGGAACGAATCATCTACTTTGGCTAAGCGCGGTCGAAGCTGGAAGCCCGAGGAGGAGAGCTCGGTCTATCCCCGAAAGCAGACGCGTACCCTCGTGGCGAGACGAGGGCGGCTAAAAACGTCCCATCCGGCGCGTCGGATACCTGCTTATCCCACGCATCCACCCTCGAAGCGTGGCATTTCAAGACGGCCCTCGTGCTCTGCGTGGTCTGCGCGGTCTCCGTGGTCGGCCGTTTCGGGGGGTGGCTTGGGTTCGTTTGAAGTCTCGGGGCGCAGGGATAAAGGCCGTGATTCCCCGGTGGCGGCGTCGTACGGTTTCGGGCGAGAAGGAGGAGGAAGGAGAGGCCTCGCCACGGCACCCTTGCCCTTGACTGCGGGCGCGAGAATGCTTGTCTGAGGGCTGGCTGGCTGGCTGGCTGGCTCGCAGACAGCCCTGGCAGACGCAAAAAAGAAAGCGTGGCCGCACCAGGGGTGACGACGGCCACGGTGAGACGAGGAAGGACCGTCCCTTTCCTTCCGGCGCGCGAGCCGCCGCCCGAACACAGCGACTCCTCGTGGCGCGGCGCGGCGCGGTGCGGCGCGGCCCGCCCTGGCGCGGCGTGGCGCGCCCTCGAGAGGCTGGAGGGCGCCGAGAGGGCTGCGCCGGTTAAGTGCTCGCCAGAGCCGCTTCCTTCCTCGCTCCTCGCTCTTGCCCCGACGGAATCGACTCGCTCGAGCCCTCGAGGCTCGTCCCGTCGTATCGTCGATCGCCTCGTCCGGAATCCTCGCGCTTCTCCTCGTAGTCGCGAGCCTCGATTCTCGCGCCTGGAAAGCCACGCGGATCCGAGCCGGGAAGAGCGGATTCGAGCCTTGGCGGCGGCGGGGAGAGATCGAAATTCCCTATTGTCCCGGAGTTTCGACGGTCGACTCGCTCGTGCCGTCCAGAGCCGTGGGACGATCGGGCCTCGTCGATTATTTCGTTGGGAATCGAATGCCGCGTCGGGGGTTTGAGTTCCGACGATGGCGCGCGAAAATTCGGCATCGTCCGATCCCATCGGAGGCTGTGACCGACGTAATTTCCTCACCGTTTCTTTCATCTCTTCGCGTCATCTCTCTCGATACCGGCCGCCCGAACGTCCCCTGGAGCGAAGGAGCGCTCTGCGCTGGAACGGAGGGCGGACGTGGCGCGGCGATACGGAATGCACCCGCCGAGGCTGTTTCTGAGGCGTAAATCTACCGGACTGCCGCTCTCCGCGAGCCTCCACGGTGCAGCTCTAGTTTTTCCCTCGTTCCCTTCCTCCGGATATATTTCTTGGAGGAAAGTGGCGTACTTTACGACGTCGATCGGGCGGCTGCTCGAGCCACGGGGGAGGCTGGCGTTGCGATGCCGGGTAATGCGACTGGAGAATATCCGAATACGCTCGGCGAGAGCCCCTCGGTGTGTCGGAAAACCGCTTAACGTATTCGATAACCGCACGATTGGATCCTTATTCGATTTGACGCGCGCCAGTTAATACGGATGTGGCGTTCGACGAGCTGACCCGTCCTCGAGTCTCCTGAGCGACGTTCGATCGGTAATCGATCGCGCGGGAAAATACGCGGATACGAGTGGAGCGCGAAGCGGTCGCTCACGAGCTCTCCTCCGGTTCTACGCAAAATTTCGCGATGCTATCAACGGTATCGCTCGTTAATATTCCATCGAAGGTAAGTGCATCGCCGATGGCTCGGCACGACGAGCTCTCGTCTCGTCAAATATTCAGGCGTATCCGCGTACCGTTTCTCGAGATCCCGAAGAGGAAGGAGAGTTGCCCGCTGAAGGTTCCGCCGAGAAGCGGTAACTCGGGACGGTTAACCTCGGGGAGTTTTTATCGCGCGTAAAACCGCGACCCAGATTTGCGGGGGTGCGATCAAAAGACTGGGGATAACGAATGCGGAGGCACGCTCTTTAAGCACGTATTCCGGGAAAATAGTTTTGGATGACCGAAAGAAGCGGATCGTCGAGGGTAAGAGGGAGGGCGGTGGTGGACGTCGAGGGAAAAATCGCTCGGGCGGTGGAGTCGAGGGTGTAACTACCATACGTGACGGCCTTGCCGGGATACTCGACTGAATTCTTAACGCATTCCCGAGCTTTGTAAGCCCCCAAACGAGCGAACCCGTATCCGTGAGACGAGAATTCAAGAGATTCTTCGCATTTCCAATTCAGGAGCGTTGACACGCGACGTTTACGGCCTTTGCTCAGCGGCAGGCTGCGCAGATTGCACGCTCCTTGAGCATCGCTTCGACTCTACGCGCTTCTGCGAATCTACCGACGTACCTTTGAGATGTTCCGGAGTATCCGCCGCACCCGCTCGCATAATGTCGCTCAAATAATGTTCCAAGGTCCTCATACTGTCCAAAGGTGAGTTTCCATTTGCCGTCATACGGTCCTGGAAAAAGATCGAGGATCTTTAGAATGGGGGTAAGGAGGAACGAGGGGAGGGATCGGGGCGCGTTGGGCCGAACGAGACTCGCGTCTCGATGTAACGGTCGTCGAACGACGATCGGATCGACGACGATCGACGCCCGGAAGATGCGCAATGGGTTCGCTCGCGGTAGACCATGTCGAGCCGGTTAAATTATATACCTTCCGTGCCATCCTACATAAGTAATGGAAGGTACTTCGAACTTTGGTAAACTCGGAGTTTTACCGCGACGAACCTACCTCCGAGGTATCGATCTCCCGCAACGTCGATGGGTTTTGGAACAAAAGACACCTTACTCGCATAAGCCTTCGGGACAACGAATCTTAATCTCTCGTTTCTTCCAGCGTGGTAGCCGATCGAAACGAGCTTTCCTGCTTAAGAAAAGACTTTTGAGACGAGTAAGTACCCAGACAGAATAGCTACCCCATCATCGGTGTTACATAAGAGCGGCGGGGTGCTGGAGGGGTGGAGCGAGGCCCGAGGGACGGGGGGGGGCGAGATGCGAGAGGCGAGAGCACGGAAAAGTGGGAGAGCGAAGGGATGGCAGCGAGAAGGAATTGCCAGAAGGAATAGCGAGCACGGAGAATAGCGGGAGAAGGGTGCAGGAGCTGCGAGAAGAAAGAAAGGCCCGTAATAGACCACTTGTAACGGATCGGAGTGCAGCCTGTAAATGCGGGGAAGTATTCAGAAGTGTTTCACCACCTGTCACGCTCTCTAATGCACGCCCGAATTTTTTGCCTCGTTTGGCCTACCAAAAATCGCGTCACTATCCGCCTGTCGAAAGGCGCGAAATCACGCTATTGGGCGGTCACATAGGTGCGTCTTGTCGGCGATAAACGTGCGCCTTCGCCACGATCGCTTTTGCGGGAACAAAGCGGTATTCCTTGATTTTCGCTCGATAGACGCGCGTGGCGCATCGATAACAAAGATAAACGTACGAGGATCGCGCGATAAATCTCGTTCGCCCTGGTCAGAGAAATCCCTTTCGTTCGGGCGAAGCGTACGTCATCGGTTTTGGCCCCACGGTTTAATCGCATCCTCCTTAACGGTATCCCATTTTTCGCGTTTACGCAACCGCAACTCCCGGGGCTGCGATTTTGCGGGGAAGACCAAAATCGTAAATCCTCGAGACTTTTACCCATCCCAGGACCGCCCCTGCTCTCTCGCGGAAGCTCTCTCACGGCGGCCTCGCATCGCATCGCTGTTTTCGCCCCTCTCAAGATACCGGCGAGGAGAAAAAATAGGAAGAGAAAGGGGTAGGAGTTACGGAGAGGCCGAATGAGGACGACGACCCCTCGCGGAAAGTGGAGCCCGGATTCATCGACGGTGACCGATGGAGAGAAAAAACGACGAGGGACGCGAGGAAGAATAACGGGCCGCGGGAAGAACGAGGAGTCGCGAATGCCCGCCGCTCCTGCCGGTCGACACGCCCGAAATATCGCACGTGTCGGCAAGACCGAGGCACGGCCAACCGATCGTCCGACTAGGCGCGATCCTTCGCCACTCGGGCCCGAGAAACTTCCCGTGACGGGGTGACGTTCGCTCGGCGGAAACGTGGCCGTGGCATGTGCAAAGTTCATCGATGGCGGGAGAATTAGACGAATATACGCAAAGGAGAGCCAAAGGTCGAGTTCAAGGTGGGGCGGAAGCGAAAGGACGTCCGACCATTCTCGAGGTGGCCATTGGATATCGTATTACACGCGAGATGCACGGCCGTTCTCTATCGTCCTTGTGCGCAACGAGATAACGAGATTTATGCCCGCCGACCCTTTCGATTCCTCGCGACGCGGATCGAAGAACATCCGCGGAAACGAAGTTAAAATCGATCCTTCAGGGATAACGTGCCAGCGCGCATCGGGCTCTATGGGGATTTGGTATTTACGAAGGTGCAAGGTGGGAGGGAAGGGTTTTCGATGCCAGGCCATTCCGGTTCGATCCTCGGCGAGGAGGTTCGGCCATTTGCCCCCTGGCAAAGAAGCCGGCGAAGGAATTCGCTGCCGAAAGTGGCGCTCGTTTGGCCAGCTCCCGAGGACGTAAAGGGGCTACCGGCGTAGGTCCGAGAGAGGGATAGGGCGAGATCGAAAAATAGGGGGCGCGCGGGCACCGGCCCGATGTCGAATAATCGTCCCCATCTTTCGCTCGGCGGTACGGTGGCGGAGGTGCAAAAGGAGGCCCCACCTTCTTCGCGCCGGTGTTTCACTCGCGCCGCCTGGAACCTCTAGGCGTATTCCTTCCACCCTCGTGCACGGACCGCGAGCCCTCCGACTACCCCTCTCCTCGCCACCGCCACCGCTACCACCGCCGCCGCCGCCGCCGCCGCCGCCGCTCCTCGGTACCAACCCACTTCCCCTTCCTACCTCGCTTTCCGCACGCAGACAGGCGCAAGCGCGACACGCACGCTATATACCCGCGATTTCTCTTTCTCCTTGCGTCAGTCCGTTTCTGTCTAGCTCGGGCAACGCTGGAAAATCAATATAGGGAAACCAGGAAGCAGCGGCAGGGCGTCGACAGCAACCTCCGTGCAGGCTCCATCCCAGTACCACCCCTATTCCGGAGAGCTCCCTCCCGCCCCTCTTTTCATCCCCGCTACCACCTCCCCCTCCTCAGCAGCCCCTCCTCCCCCCGCCCCTCCTACACCCACCGCGCGCATTTATCTATCCGTCTATTTATCTACCTACCTGCCTACCCATCCATCTATCTATCCGTCCGCTTTCCTTCCCCATTGCAGTCGCGCCCCACCTCGTTCCTCCGCTCCTCTCTTCCGCTTCCGCCCGGATCCGTCCGCCTCTCGATCCTCTTTCTCCCGCGATTCAGCCGACTTACGCCCGGCCTCGCGGCCAGCATTTGCGCCGGCTACCCGCGATTTTCGAGGGCGCTCCGGTGGCACGCCGTGAATGACGTCTTTCGACGTCGCCGCCACCGCTCGGGCCGTACCCTTCCGGCGGGTCCACCAGCGGCACCCCTCCAGTGGGAGGGCACTGCGCAAATTTCCAACCGCTGGAGGGGATAGTAGGGGGAGGCACGGTTAGGGGCGGAAGACTGGGAATTGGGTGATCCGGAAGGAGAAACGAAGAATACACCGCAGGGCCGTGTCTCTTCGGCCAAGTGCCCCGATACCGATGCTTTCGAGCATCGCGATAAGGAGCCGCAGTATTTTTGGGTGACCTACGATACGCCGCGCGTCGCCGTGTAGAGGGTACGGTCGTGCGCGAGGGATGGTCGGCGCTTTGAGGTACGTTTTCTACCGAGTGATTTATAACGACGGCGATGCCATGGATGGGAGGAGCTCGTTCTTTCCTCCTAGGAGAGCAAAGAAGCGCCGGTATGGTCTCGGGGAAGATTATTCTCGGACGAAATCGATTTCGCCGCGCAGCCTCGCGATTCGAATAATCCGAGCCGGTGTGTTCCGGGCTACCTCCCGGCGTCTGCAAACGTTGCTTTACACGCGACGGACGTGCCTCGCGTTGTCGGTATTGTTAATTAGTTTCGGCTCGAGGAATTACCTCCATCGAGGATGAAGCACGCGGATGTATAAGCGCGCATAAATTTGTCGCTCACGAGAATACGATTTGCCCGGCGGATTCTGCGCCGTAGGGTTCTTCGGAAGCATGTGGCCGCAACGGGCTTGGCCCAGTTCCGAAGTTTGCGGCTCGTAAAAAGGAAGGCCACCCTTTGTCCGACCCAACTCGACGCGGCCAATTCCTCTGCCGGATCTGGCGAGGAACTGGACCGTCCGCGATGTCGCGTACGACGCCAACGGAGCGAAGATATCAGCGAGCTTGGAATTTTCTCGATGCGAAGAGTGCTCGAGCCGATCGATGCCGATCGCTTCGCGTATCCGTACAGGGCGTATCGTCGTGTCTCGTCTCGCTTCGATTTCTCTCGAAGAAGATCGACGATCCGTCCTGTACTTGGCCCTGGTAAAGTTTCCTGGGTCGGCGGCGAGACTCGCGAAAGAGGTTGGCGGGATTGAAAAAGTACGCGCGCGGAAAAAGATTCCGCGGAACGACGGATTATCGTAATAAACGGAGGGGGCGAGGGTAAAGTCCGAAATGAAATTGCGGAGTAAATCCAGAGTTCGGTGCCGGGGAGGCGGAGCGACATTTTCAGCTGTAAAGTCTTACGACCGTCGAAACGGAAGAAAGGGCCGACGGGCGATAGGAACGGTGGAAAAAGAGAGTCGCATAAAAGGGGTTGTTAGCGGGTGCGTATACGTATTCAGGTGTATATCCATCTTCAGGGTCTCCATTTCCGCGCATCCCGTCGGTCTAGACGCGAACGTTCTTGCACTACCACCCCCTTGTTCTACGCTCGTTTTTGTGCTTCTGGAGTCCCTTTTTCTTCCGCGCGACGTGCCAGACGCACAATCCGGCGCACCGGCGTCCATACACTCATCTCTCCCAAAGCACGTCTGCGCGGTATACGACCTCCCGCTATTCCACGTGGAGAACCTAAGGGCCTCGCCAAGGTGTGTTTTCCTTTTTCTTTCTTTCCTTTTCTTTCCTTTTTCCTTTTTTTTTTTTTTTTTAACGGCATACACTACCGAGATATCCATTAGGCCCGGCGCCCGAAGAGTAATTATTACGTTGAACGTGAAAACACGCGGGTTGGACAATAACCCGTGACGCGCGCAACTGAGAAACACATGTACGACGATGCGTATATCGAGGCGCAGCCCTTTGGTCATCGCTCTGGTACGGAGAAGCGTGGACAAAAAGAGTCCACGCTCGAAATTCGTACGCGGCTAAAACGTTAGTCGTTCCACGTAAAATTTTGGATTATTTTTCGAGCGACAGACCGATCCAGGTACGGTCGATACGAGTCGATGAAAAATTCAGGAGGTTCCGGAAGGCGGGAGCGTCCCCCGTAGCGAAAACCACGATCCAACGGCGGAGCCTGCGGATCGATCACTCTCGACAAGAGTCGCCGATTACATTTCAACGCTGTCCGCTTCAAACGTTTAACGTACGGGCGGGCCGTGAAGCGCTGTTGCGTTAATTAAATTTGCGTCCGCTACAAGTAGCAAAAACTATCGACGGTTCCTCTACGCGATGACAATGGATTATCGGCTGTACGAGCGACCGAGCCGCGCGGAATTACATCCGTCCTAATTTGGCGAACGCTCACGGCTACCATCGTACCTTCGTTTCGAGCGGCTCGACCTTCGTTCGAAGGTTTTATCGGTCATCTCGCGGAGCATAAGGGCGCCCGTTGCCGGAGGGCAGGGCGGTGGTGATTAAATCCGCGTTCCTTCTCCTCCAAAGTAAACCAGACGCGGAGGGCGCGTGGGGGAGAAAAACATCCGTCCTTGACCTATATCGGAGAGGGGGGTCGGAAATATCCTCTCTCTCTCTCTCTCTCTCTCTCTCTCTCTCTCTCTCTCTCTCTCTCGACTACCGCCCAAGCTCTCGTACGCGACGAATCAAACACGAGTTTCGTAATCGTACCGGCGTTCGATTCGACGAACCGAGAGTTCGAACTTTTCGCGATTCCATCCAAGATACGTAGGGGCTCGGGGATCCTGGAATCGATGGCGGAGCAATAACGTCTTCTCGCAAGTTCCGGAATAATCTGGAGAATGGGCACCTTCGGCGCGGCTCGATTCCGCTCGACGGGTGAAATCCGGAGGGCGGCCGAGGGAGGCGGGGGGAGGGGGGGGGGTGGCAGGGGTGCGGAGGGCGCGGGGAGAGCTTGGCGTAACCTGGATCCCGAGGCGTGTACGGAAGAAACGACACGGGCCTGGTAGAGCAAAGTAGGTCACCTCGGGTAAAGCGAGGAGCCAGCGAGAGAAAGGGGCGGCGGACCAGAGGGTGGTAACACTGGCGCGGTGCGCGGAGAGACGCCGGCAAAGGGGTGGAAAACGCAGGAACCGACGGCGCTACCATCGAGCCTCGCTGCGGACAAAAGCGTCCCCCGACGTTTATGGTTAATCGCCGGACGTATCCGGGAGAAATATTTATTGGCAGCCTCGTAACGCGACGGAAGGTGCAACCGCGTTTATTAAAAAAAAAAAAAAAAAAAAAAAGAACGCCCGGGAGCCCGGGCCATCCCTCTCGCTCGCCCCCGGCCGCCCTTCCGGCACGACTCTCTGCCTAACCGACCTACCGATAAATTCCCACGGAAAGCCATAATGTTTTTATCGAGGACAAGGTGGGATCGATAGCGAGGAGCTTCTTCGAAGCGTAATCCTCGCTACGGTGGCGAAAGCGGGACCGGCGTTCGGTGGAGACGCGACGAGCGACGCTCTGGAATATCCAGAGTTCCGCGCTTCGTCGCCATCGTACCGAGAAGCGAAGCTTCTCGTTGAGGGATCCGCGCACTCTCGGCCCAAGTTGGGGCAAAAACGGGTGGCAACGAAGGTTACGCGATGCGGAATGAAAAGGAGGAAATTGGGGCAGCGGTATTGGTCGGACGAGCCGGGCTAGTTTCCACGGTTTCTTTTATTGAGAAATTCCCCCGTTGTTCTCTTTATCGAAGTAACGTGCGCCGGCAGGCTGATATGTTAATGCGGCACTGGCACTGGCGCAAATACACATGACAACGTCACGCGCTCGATAGTGGGTGGCTCGTCCTCCTCCAGTAACGGCGTTAGCGAGGGCTGCATTACGGTTACCTGCATTTCATAACTCGAGTCACGAGGTACGTGACGCAACCGACCGATGGGAACTTAATTCCTTATTGACTCTTCGCATTACGACTCACGCTGGTTTCCTTCGGAAAGCCTCGCGTGGAAACTGGCCAGTGGTACGCATCGAATTTTCCTCCTCTCGGCCCGCGTTCGCGGGGTAAAACGTTGCCAGGCACGTAGCGAGGAGCGTAAAGCTGCGCCACGAAGGGAGCCCAAAAATTTTTCCGCCAGATCCTCGTCGCGCGTCCCATATTCGCGTGACAGCGCGAAGATAACGAACGAAATTGGACGTAGCGCGAGGGCAGATGGCGAAAACGTGGGGCGGAGGGACCGAGAGTAATCCGCTCGGTGCCTCGAGGATCTTGGCCGAGCGGTACGCGGAAGGACGAGCCCTGCACGAAAAATCTATATCGCGTGGAAACTGAACTGACCTATAAACCTCGCACTGGGTCACTCCGCACCGGCGCACTCCCGGATTTCAAACAGGGCGTATCTTGAATTAGGTTAACATTTCGGCGCTCGACGTCACGGGAATTAGTCGGAAAACTTTGCTTTCTTCCACGCTTCGCCGAGCGGGTTTAATGGCGAAAATGAGATTTCAAGTTCCACGCGTGCGCCGAAAAGCGATACGAACCCGGCGTATTCTTGGCTTCCCTCCTTTGTCGCTCGTTTCAAGGACGAGCTTGTGTCAAACCGCGAGAATAAAACGCGATTAAGACCCTCGAACGGATGTAGGATGGTCGTTTTCCGATGGTCAAGAGGCATCCTTCGCCGCGATCTCCTTTTGTTTACTATTTTCCTCCATCCATAATCCACGTGCCTTTTTGCACGGCTATATTTCTAATATCGAAGGTCGTCTGCGCACACTTTTAAAATGAATAACTATTGGAAAAATCGTAGGAAACCAAAATGCTGGTCAAAGTTAATATATTTACGATGGGGCGTACGTATCTCGCTTTGGAAGTAAAACCGTTTCGAACGAGTTGCGTCATTTTTCGTTAAGAATATAAGCTTCCGGCTAACGAGATGTGAGATACGACGTAAGGATAAAGAAATCAATATATCGAGCTACGAGCATCGACGCCTGCCAACGACGAACGATGAGTTTTTAGCTACCAGTTCGCGTGCGAGCCCGATTATTCGAGTTACTGTTCCCTTATCAATTATTACGTTCGATTTCCCAACGTATCGCCCGGTACGAAATATCGCATACCATTTGTCTCCGCCTACTACTGTGCGTCGGCGAAAGGGAACGTATATGAAAAAAAAAAAAAAAAAACCTTCCTCGCGGACGAACCGCCGTTGGCCGATTATCGCGAGTGCGCGTGATGTTAATGTAATTGTGCTTTAAATCCACGACACTTTGAGATCGCCCCTTTTCAATCCGCGAATCCCACAAAGTGGCCCGCGGCTCGTCACGGAAGGTAAAAGTAGAACGAGACTACTTTGATATGCCAAAAACCCAGAGCACGGCACGAGGCACGTCCGACGAGGCGTAATATTAACTTCATAAGTCTGCCTCGCGCAGACCGTGAACTTCGGAATTAAACTTTTTCTTCCCGTAACCGCGCATTATCCGTCCTTCCCGACATAAGGATTTTTAATGCTCCACTATGGCGTACTTGGTCGACCGATCAAAGCGGCCGGCATTGTTCGGCCGTCGCTACGCATTGCGGACACAATCGCGTTAAATCGTTATCGAGTTATCCCGTGTCGCAATAACGAGCGCGACTTACGTAACTCGCGTCGAATTTAAAAATACCGGGAATAGTTTTCCAATTGCGCCCGTGTACAATCCGAGATATTCTCCTCCGATCGGCCTTTCGTAAACCGGTAGGATCTAGCGGAAAACTACTCGAAATTTCTCGGCCAGTGGGACGCGCGTGGCCGAGTTACCCGCATTTTATTTCGTCAGAGCACTGCACGAGAGCCGAAAGGTTTCGTAACGAAATCGGTGAAATGCGGAGTAAAAGTGACGGAGCATCGAGGTGGCGCCGATAAAAATCATTATCTTTGTGGACAATTGTTTTTCATATATCGGATCAATTACGCGTGACGCGCGAATTGCACAAATTGCTCGTTACCCTCCCAAAAAAATTGAAAAACCATATGCACGCGGTAGAATCGCGAAATCTCCTCAAGGTAGAAGCGATAAAAATCATTATCTTTACGCGCAATCTTTCGACTTTGGCGACGGGGTTAGTTGGTACCCACGTATCGCGCGACACAAGGCCCGAGACGATAAGTTTGAAAACGATATACGCGCGATTACGCGTATCGGTACCAAAAGTCAATTCTTTCGCGGAAAACGAGGAAAACCCCCCCGGCGGCATCGTTCAAGGCACAGGGATCGATTTATTTCCGATTTCCCCAGCGAAATTCGAGGCGAAACACTCGGGTACTCTACGGTCGGCCCCTCGATCCCGCGATCCACGAGCGAGACCTCGAGATCTTCAAGGCAGCGTCAATAAAAATCGTTATCTCCAGGCAGGAAAGGCGAGATCGGTAGCACGAGGCAGCGAGTAGCGCAGAGTAGCGCGTAGCACCGGCGCAGGCGCAAAGGGGGCGTCGCGGCGATGGCAAAGCGGTTGCACGTACCGTTGGCTCAACCTAAGAAAACCTCCGAGAGGAATGCGAGTCTAATTGGTCGGACGAAAGCGCACACCTCGGCTTGCGCCTATTTTCCACCAAAGCATATTATTCGCCGAGTACGCTTACGCACACCAACTCGGCCGTGGGACGGAGCGCGAAGTAAGACGGCGAGTCTGAAAGCTTTGGAGTAAACACGCGAGTCGTGGTAAATCGCGGGCTTTGGTAGGTTCCCCGTAAGCACGGGAATCCCAATCGTTCGCCGCTCGTGACGTCAGCGGTCGAAACGCGGGGCCTCGAAGAGCGCCAAAGGTGGGGATCGACGTGCCCCGGGAAAGAGACCCCCTTTACCCCTGCGCGGTCTTCTTGGGTCGGGCCAGGAGTAGGTGGGCATAGTCGCGCACGTGTACTCGCTACGCACCGCGATCGGTTTTCTCGACGACGAGCAGGCGGCTTACCGCACGTGCCCCGATTCGCTCTCAAGGTGAGTGACGACCGATGAGTTATCGGACTTCGAGCCCGACCGCTTCTTCGCACCGCCGTACGCTTTTCGCCGCGTTGCCCGCCGCTTCGATCCGATACGCGCACTCGCTCTCCTCATTATCACCGTTATTATTACCTAGGCGGCTACCCAGGCGGCACTCGAGCACGTCCGTCGAATCGAATCGTGGGTCGAGGGATGCCCGGAGGTGATTAATCCTCATCCGCGGCTCTACGTCGAGGACGCCTCGACATCGTATTCTTCGCTGTCGATGCTCTCCCACTGATCGTACGTGACTACCCGTGTAAATCCTAGATCGCTCCTCCGTTTCTCGTCGATGGCAAGCGCACCCCCCGAGAAATTACTTTGATCGCGGATTTTGAAGTATAACTTGGACGAAGGCCCCCAACGATCGCCTATTCGCGGAGGATACTTTGCATTCGATAGGAGCGATTATTCGCAAAGTCTCCGTATCGAAGTTCAACGCTATTAATGAGAATGCATCGTCGAGTCTTTTCCGTGCACATTTTGTTACTCTTTATTATGTAGGTTGCTCGATGCCGTGGCCTCCGGAGACCAAAGAATAAATCGAACGATACGTCGTGCATTTGTCGTATTACATTGTATCGGACGAGAATTTTGAGGCCTTGAAATTTTTCGAGAGATACCATGGTTAATCAGCTTATCAGGAATGCAGGTATGTAAATCTTGCCGCGTGAGAAACGGCGTGTCACTTTTGAAAGATATGTACGCTTTCGAAACAATTTCTAGTATATATAGCGTCGCGAATGCTAATTATGGACCGTCGCTAAAAAGACGTACATACGGCGCGTTTCGATTCTTTTTTACAGACGGTATACTTGTATCGTCGCGATCCTATCGTATTTTTATGATCGGACTCTTTTTTGTTTCTCCTGATCTTTTACGTCCGAAAAAAGTAACGTATCGAAAATCAGTACCCAGTGTCCACTGTCGTGGAAACGGGAATGTGCGACCGTTGCGAACCGATTCGTAGATATACGAATCTTTGGGCGAACGGCGTGGACGTTTGCGTTCGTGTCAATTGCGTACGTAATGCACGGTCGAGTCGAGGTAGAGCTACGGATATCGAAAAGCCGTCAAAGTTACCACCGAACGAAGATCGTTTTTCCTTGAAGCGTGCTTAGTCTAATTCCCACCACCCACACAGCTACGATTACGCGCGTCTACCGTTCGTGCTTCACACGTGCAATAAATGTACGTGAAACTTTACACCGCCTATAGACTTTATCGGGTACATTTATTGTAATTTATTCAAGTACGAGAACATCGTGCTTCTTCCAAGATAAGAATACGTACTTTTTTAGATGTCAACTAACGCGTTTTAAGCGAAATTGCGAGGTGGAATACGTACTACGTACCAAAGGCCGCGTTTATGCGTCATTATATTTTTACGACCATTACAGTTCATGGATAGCTCCCCAAATAAACATAGACCTTGGCATAAACTTGTTAGAAGTATTAGAGATTCGTACTGCGGTTGAACGAAATGTTTCGAATTCTTACGATTCAACGCCGATTCGATACATTATATTTTTATACTTTGCGATCGTAATGATGCTTTTGAAGTACTCTTCCGTATTTAAAGATGTCAGTGTACATACGAAAGACATAACGTACGGTACTGTATTTGCTTGTAAAGAGATACCCTTAGTGAAAGTACGGACGAATAATCTGAGGCGTATTTAAATGTTTAAGCGCAAAGGCAGTTATCCGGCCGTATACAATACTTGGAAATAACCAAGACGCAGTGCGTGCATAGTTTCTAATTCGTCTTGGTACACAATTTGTTTATACTCAACTGCATAAATGTTGCAGCACGATACGCGAGGGGTGATAGTTCGCATAACAGGATCCGCCATTTCTCTCGGATAGTATGCAGGTCTATTTTTGACGAGTGGTTAAAATAGCTGAGCTTAAACTTCTGCTAGACACTGTTAGAGCTACCACGTCGGAAAGGAATTAGGTCAGACTTCGACGACAAAATAAGTATCGGAAAAGCTTTCCTTTCCTTCGATAATGCAACTACCTTAGGAAATATAAGCACCATTGATTATCAACCAATAGTGGCTCACCGCTTAATTGAATGTGCGAGAGTGTTTATATAATAGCGGTACATCCGCGATAGAGCGGTAGCGACGTTATTGAAATATTAATTTTCCGTGGAATATAAAGATTTTCTTCGGTGCGAAATAAATGCGGTAGCAAAAACCGATGTAATCGATATCGACTCTCGAGCGGATTTATCGTGGGCTGTGCTATTCCGACTTTCAATACTCCGCGAATTTGTAGTATCGCTGCGCGGAATTGAATACTTGTACTCGAAGGAAATGCATTCGAAATACCACCGTGCTATCGGGGTGATCTTGATTTAGCTTTTCCGATAAAGGTGCGTCCGCGTGATGAAATTATATCGCGGAATAGATTCACGAGTAATACGACATACATTTGAAGGGGAAGATTAAGAAGGCCGTTTACAAAATGCGCAAACCTTGGATAAGGCAAATAAAAATATCGATCAAAGCCATTCTCGTCGTACCGAAACGGGCGCGAAGCAAAATAAATGCCCGCACTCCGATATACTTGGGAAACGTCGCGAGAACAAATGGATTTTTCAGTTACGCCCCCAATTTTAGGAGGTAGTATCCGGTTTAAGAACGGCCGTGTCACACAGAGTAGTTGGACGACTGTTGAAACAGCCGTTGTGTCAGCTAAATTTAAATACAAGTCTCGGAGTAGTTGCATAACCTGGCATGAAGTGCGTGCACCAACGAAACTGCGGAAGTTAAGGCTACCGTTGTACGTTTTTTCGACGAGACCGCGGGGTTATCACCGCGCCTATGCGACGTAGCCTTTGCTATACCTCGTCAACGATCGATAACGCAATGCCAGGCGACTGAAAAGTCAAAGAAACACCCACGGCGCTATATTCGTGCGAGCAGCCAAGGAAAATGGCTTTCGTAATCTCCCACAAACCCACCCGGATTTCATCCCACGATTCCCATCCCCGCCCCTTCATCCGCATAAATATAATTTCTCGTTCGAGGCAGACGAGAAATTACTTCCGGATTTTCGAAACGTCGAAGGACCCATCGAGCGTGCAACAGGGTTACCCAAGATATCCAGCGTGTTTACGGGCTTACTCCCGATGCATCGCCGGGCGAGCAATGAAATTAGTATGGCCGATATATAGGCCAGGCTAAAATGGAGGAAGAAGCGCTCATCGATGCTAACGCAATATTCGTTACGTTAACGAGAGTCGAGAATATCCGCAACGTTTAACCGCGCGGTCCTGGTGGACTCGAAGCCTACGCTCCGGCGTATCAAAGAGAAGCTCCGGTCCCCGCGCACACGGGGAAAACGCATTGGAGACCCCTAACTCGTCGTCCCCGGATCGTAGGTCGAATCGTAAACACGATGCGAAGCGCCGCGAAATATCGCGTGCTCGGCCGAAAGATGGACGACAGCGAAGAGCGGAGGTGGGCAAACGTGTCGCGGAATGCGCTCCCGGGACGGGGGTTGCGGCTCCTACCCCAGGAAGGCCACGTAACCGGCGACCTAGTTCGGCAGATCGGCCGTCCTAAATCCATCTCGCTGCGCCATTTCCGGCGGGAGGGCGTTGGAGGTCGGAGGGGCGAGGGGGTGAAGAAATTTGACCAACCTGCTGAAACGGCGGTAGCTGGAGCAGGTCCCTCTCGTCCGCGGCGGTGACCTCGAAGGTGGGCGCCGGTTGCGGGGGATACATGTTGCCCTTTCCCGGGTACGAGGTGCTCCTTCGAAACTTGACGGGGCTGATGCACGAGGGATGAGCCGCCGGGCCCGGGTGACCGGGAAACGTGGGACTGGGTTTCCTGCCCTGAAGACCAGCCGCGACCGCCGCGGCGGCGTGGAGCGAGGAGTGAAGGGGCGGTAGGTTGGGCACGGACCTGCCTCGACTCCAGGGCGAAAGTCCAGGACTGGCGACCGCGGCCGCGGCCTGAGGCCCGGCGCCCCACTGTTGGGGGGCCTGCGGGCCGCCGGACCAGGCGGCGTATCCCTTTCCGGGTAGATAAACGCCCGGATGGGAGGACGGAGGCGCCTGTTGCTGCTGGTGTTGTTGCTGCTGCTGTTGCTGCTGCTGTTGCTGCTGTTGCTGTTGCTGCTGCTGCTGCTGCTGCTGCTGCTGAGCCGAGGAGACCTGCAGGCCGTGTCTGTTGGTGGGTACGCCGGCGTTACCGTGTTGTTGAGGGAAGTTGTGACTGGCCGTTATGGCGCGTCGCGTGCCGGACGACACGGCGGCCCCGGTGTTGGCGAAGAGGCCCCCCGGGCCGCCCGTGGGGAAATTCTGAAAGGCGGCGATGGAACCGTTGACGGGCAAGGCGTGCAGTGCTCCGTCGTCCGGGGCGGACCAGAGGCTGGGCACTCTGCCGGGATCGGAGAAACCCTGGAGGGCGGACGTCGTGCTGCAGGTGATGTCCTTGTCGGTCGAGGAAGAGGTCGTCGGTGTTATGGCGATGTTCTCGACCTCGACGACGTCCTTCGACTTCTCCTGGTTCCCCACGGTCTCCAGGCCACTGCTGGGCGAGAGCGGCGCGGGCTTGCCCGTGGTTTGTTTCTCGATCAAGAGGTCGTCCTGCATGGTGGATGTGGTCACCGTTACGGTGGTGCTCGCGCCGCTACCGATGGGCGACTTCGAGGTGGACAAGGTATTCGAGAAGAGGCTGGTGGTGCCGAAGTCCCCCATAAATCGCGGGGCTTCCGGTCCTCGAGTAGCCGCACTGTCGTATCGCTATGATCGAATCCTCGAGTGGCCCCCCTGCGAAAACTCGGTGGGCTCCTCGTCGACGGTTTACGAGGCTCCTTCGCCGATACGGCTACTTCCCGTTGCCAGAGATTCGACCTGGCCTCGACGTAGCCGTCGTTCCTGCCGACACGGACCTCGTCAACGCCGAACAGAGCTCGAGAGACGACTATCGATCCACGGCGTACGCGTAAAAACACCGACGAACCCCGGAAGCTGGGGCAGGCTACGCCAATATTTGGATCCTTCACCCTCCCGTTCCTTCCTATTTATCTATATTTCACTATTCCTCTTCTCCTCCGTGCTTCTCGCCCCTTTGCTCCGTGCCTCTGCCGTCCTTCCTCTCGCCACCGCGCGTGTGCTCGTACCTATTCTCCTCCGACCCGGAACATATAATCCCGTACACGCTTCTCTAACGTTCGATCGAATTAAATTCCGCTGATACCGCGTCGCCTCCGTCTGTTTCGGGGATGCGACTTTGCTTCCGTAGCATCCTCTTGTTTACCGAGTGCCCATTCACCCGATGACACCCATCGCTTCCGCGCTGCTCTAGTATCGATGCTCTTTCCCTATGCCTTTTGCCTGGTTCTTCCTATCTACCCCTTTTCTCCCTTTCTCTCCCTCTCTTTCGCTCCCACCCCGCTCTCTCTCTCTCTCTCTCTCTCTCTCGCGCGCGCTCTCTCCCTCCCTCCCTCTCTCCCTCTCTCTCTCTCTCTCTCTCTCTCTCTCTCTCCCTCGCTAAGCTCAGGCTAAATCTCACCCCTTCGTTCACCTCCCTTTCGTAAACATAATTTTCCTCTCCTCCGGCACTGGACCACTTGGAAATCTCCCAAATGGAAAAGGCGAGCCGACCCTTAGCCTCCGATCACGACGAGCACGCGGGTACGACTGGAGGTCGGTCCGTCGATCCTGGGACGGGGGCGATCGGAGTTCCACCACCGTGTCGGCTCGAGGCGAGAGCGGAGGTCCCTCGTCCTTCGGGGTATCGCGCGAAATATCACGAGTATCACTGAACGCGCGACGAGGGAGGGGGCCGTGTTACTCTCGGAGCGCGGTGGGATCCTACGACGGGGAAGTCTCCTCGACACCCGCACCGATGGAATCGACGACGTCGTCGTGGTCGTCGTCGTCGTCGTCGTCGTCGTCCTTCTCCTCGTCGACCGTTATTGTTCTCCGGCGGGGTATCGGTTACTCGATCGATCACCGATAAGCCGACGAAGCGCGTCGATATACACACGCGTAGCACCGTACGGACACTGCACGCGATTATGCACGAGCCCACGGTCAGGGTTAGGTCCGAACGGTACCACCGGCCCGAGCTTTTTCCTAATCTTGGACCTTCGCTCCTACGCCCGCTCACTTCCGGCCGACTTATGCTCGATCTATGTCTCTCTCTCTCCCTTTTCCACCACTCGATCTCTCTTTCGGTCTTTCTCTCTCTCCCCCCTCTCCCTCTCTCTCTCTTTCTCTCTCTCTCTCTGTCTCTCCCTCTCCCTCTCCCTCTCGAGTCGTCCTACTCGAGGCGTTATCTTCGACGTTCGACCTCAACGATGCCTCCTGTCCGGCCGCATATTTTACCCGTTCTTCACCGGTCGTACCTCGAGACTCGGCGTATGCCTTCTCATGCTATCGGCTCGAGTGCGCCTACGTCTCCTCACCTTCGCGAGTGTCCGGAGTTTTCCGCCGTTGGTCGCGGTGGAGAGGCACCTTGCGTCCGCTTCCGATCGGCCCACCGGCTGGCTCACCGTCTTCCCTGACTTGCGCTCGGCGGAGCCCCCGATAGGAGGCCAGGACAGCGCGATTAGACGACGCGGCTTCGTCGCTCTTCGTCGCGCGCAATGCGATTCGTGCCTCGTGCCGACTTTTGGAACACTGTGCCCGTGCTGCGGGCCAGACCATACCAGCCGTAGTCTTCGCGTAACCGTGCGCTCGGCGATCTTCGGCCCGCCGCTTCGTCCTCGTCGTCGCCGTCGTCGTCGTCTTCGTCGCTGCGTCGGTGCTGCGTCGCACGGCGACATCGGTCACGCACGCGCCTTGACGTCCGCCGTCGCCGCTACCGCCACCGATAACGCCGCCGCCCCCGCCGACCTCCTCCCACCTAGCTCCACCTTCCTCCCGCCGCCCTACCACCTCCCACCATCTACCTTCTCCAGCCGCCGCACCGCAACCTCCCCTCCGTACCCTCCCGCTCTCACTCCCCCTCCCCCTCGCCCGCCGCTACTACCCTCGCAAGCTCGCGGGGCCTCGATCGCGCTCCACCGTTCGAATCGCCGCCTCCGGACCTATGCCAGCGCCGCCTCGCGACGAAACCGCGAACACCGCGTAAAAGCCGCGTATCCACGGAGATTCTCCTCTGTCGATACGCGGCTTCCTCGCGGTGTCGGCGGTTCCGCCGCGAGGTGGCGTTGGTATAGGCCTCTCAACCGGTGGGCCTTCCCTCCAGTGATGTTAATAGCGCTGGATAATGGAGCACGCGTGCCAGGATCGATGGATCGAGCCTCGCTGAGGTACGCTCTCTGGATGCGGCCAGCTAGGAAGAGGAAGAGACGCCTTCTCTATGGATGGGTCGATATATTGACGTGTTACGCGTGGATGTTGGTACATTTTTTGAGTTCGTTTTCGAAGATTGTTGGCGAGTAGTAGAATGTTTGAGGTTTGCGTTGATCGATGGCCCTCTATCCTTTAACCGGCTGCGGGTACGACCCTCCTTGAGTTTGTAGATGGCGCATAATAGAAGCACCGGCCGGGAATATTTCGGGGTCGAGCTCTATCGTATCTGTGAGTGAAACCCCGTGTTGCATTGCACCACTTTTATCGTGCCGTCTGGCAGGTAGGCTGCGACACCGTCCTCCGTAACTCCAGTAAATTAGACGTCCTTCCGAATCATCGTCTTTGACATTTTCAGGGGAAGAAAATACGCACCAAAATCACTGGGTCGTAAACTTCGTATTCTGAGTAATAAAAATGAATAGGCTGTTTGGCCGGGCCAAGCCCAAGGAACCGCCACCGAGCATCACCGACTGTATCGCCGGGGTAAGAATCATCGATCCTTGAAAAGGTTATACTGGAATTAGACATCTTCGCGATGTAACTATCGTTTTCGAAGGTCCCTTTCCTGATTTGTGTTGTTGAGCATAAATTGGAGAATAGGATGCGATCGAGCTTCGCATCGTCGTAACGTGTGAAGGATTGACATTTTAGTTTGCTATATATAATTCTGAAATTTAGACGTGCACGAACGATTTTTCTCTAATGTAGGTCGATAGCAGGGCGGATACCGCGGAGAAAAAAATAGCCAGATTAGATGCGGAATTAAAGAAGTACAAGGATCAGATGGTGAAAATGAGAGAAGGACCCGCTAAAAATGCCGTTAAAGCCAAGGCTCTACGGGTTCTCAAGCAACGCAAGATGTATGAGGCGCAAGTAGATAATTTGCGTCAACAAGCGTTTAACATGGAGCAAGCGAATTACGCGACTCAGACTTTGAAAGATACTCAGGCGACGGTGGTAGCTATGAAGGAAGGCGTTAAACAAATGCAGAAGGAATTCAAAAACATCAATATCGATCATATAGAAGTATGTCGAAGGTGTTTTATAGTTTGTTGAAGTATATGTTTGCCGCCGATGAAATGTTCCGTTGAATTGAAATTTTTTATATAGGATCTACAAGACGATTTGGCGGATATGCTGGAACAAGCGGACGAAGTTCAGGAAGCGATGGGTCGTAGCTATGGTATGCCTGAGATTGACGACGACGAGTTGGCTGCTGAGTTGGATGCCCTTGGTGATGATCTAGCTTTGGACGAAGACACTGGCTTCTTAGACGATGCTATTAAAGCTCCCAGTGCTCCCGATAAGGAACCAGGGGCAAGTTCTGTCAGGAATAAGGTGCCTATTTTTTTAGTTGCATAATATTTACACATCTAAGGAATTGATAAATTTTATTCGATTATGCATTTTTGTAGGATGGAGTTCTGGTCGATGAATTTGGCTTACCGCAAATCCCAGCCAGTTAAGTTTACATATGGTAAAGGAGATGTAAAATTCGGCAATCTAATAATAATTTCAAATATTCCCAAAGACACTTAATTCTTAAGGAACTTAAGTTGCAAAGCTTTTTGAAGACACAAAATTACTGAAATTGGTTAAAACAGGTATCTGTTTAGAGTTGCGCAAATATAGAGTGAAGGAGAGAATTTTATTATCGCCCATAACGTACTATTTTTATTAATGTAGGTATATGTAGATACACAAATTATTAATAAATAGGTTAAGTTTATCATATGTCACATTTTATACAGTCATAGCTTTGTAGAGCACACTTAACAAGGTCAAGTATTTGGCCAAAGTTACATTACCTCTAAACGTGGAATATCAATTTGCTTTTGATTTTGTATCTCTGCGTATTGTTCACATAATGCAAGAAGTGCTTCTTTTCCTTCGGTAAAATGGGTTTCGTCAAATCCACGTACTTGAGTATAATGATGTACGTGTGCCTGCAACATGAATTTATATCCTAGGTATTGAGTGACTCATCAACAGATATCTTATTTTTATTGTTACCTTTCGTTTGTATAATATATTAAACTGTCGAATCGTGTTCTCAAATAACACGGACATGGCGGTAGAGTTTATGAGGTTTAATAAAGATGTTGCATGTCCCGCAGGTGGCACGGAACATAAACCTATTTTCATAGCATCTTTACTCCACGATGTAAATTTCATCTTTTTCTGAAATCTTTATTGTATTTCATTTATACGCTATATACATACGTTAAAATACTATGCTACATACAGCACAAAATTGTGTGTACCTTTCAATGTTTCTCTTTAAATCAGCTAAGGAAGTATTGCCTCTTACTATATGTGCCGCGCCAAGGACTAGACTGCCCGGTTGAAATGGATTTACATTTATTAACTGATTTTTTCTTGACCAAGCATTAGTAAATAATTCGTCTTGGAGCCTGAAATATCAATAGCACTTTATTTTCCACCAATAATTTTGAGGCGCATACATACTTGTTTCCTTGTAAGCCACGCATTCTCTCTGATGTCATAGCGGTTGGAGTAACGCTGCTGAATATATAATGTAGTTTGGGATATGCTACAAGATTTGTTGCTACGTCATTCATATCTACGTTTAAGCTACCTGGAAATCTGGATCCACTGAGAAATGATTGTTATTTTAATATACTCATTTACGTCGATTTTATTTCATTTCTATTACCTAGTTAAATGAAGGAGCATATTTACTATAATGCTATTCATGTCTTCAAATGGTTTACACAAAGCATTGTAATTTGCCTGATCCACATTTGTCTGTCCGTTCAGCTGAAGAAGGCAAATATCTAAAAGTGCTTTATTCTCAACTGGAAATACACAAGTTGCATTTTTCAAAAGTTCCCGTGTTGCCAGTAATGCATTATAGGGTGCTGTAATCACATCTTGCGATGTAAATGGATATACAGACGATGCAAACCTGTACATTGAATTTTATATTTTTTTCTTCAAACATATATTGAGAGAAAAAATGTAATATGACTAATAAAATGATTGCACTTCATGCTTATTTGCAGTGATAAATGTACCTGTCCACTCCAGGATAGTAATCTACTAACAGTTTTAAAATTGATGTTCCTAAACCAGAGCCAGTGCCACCCCCAAGCGAATGTACAAGTAAAAACCCATGTAGGCTGTCACATTTCTCAGCTACACATCTTATAGTTTCTTCTAATCGACATTCATATTCCATTCCATGCGTATAATAGCCGACAGCCCTTAAAGGTAATGATTAAGTACTAACTTTCAATAAACCAACTTTTATATACAGATCAATTTACCAATTATTTCCAGAGCCTGGATAATTAGTGACCGTACAAGTTCGATCGAATAATTTTTTTAAAGGACCATGTTTAACACGGGATACTACACTATCCTCCATGTCAATTAGTACAGCCTGTAAATCAATTTGGTGTGTTTATTTATCATCCTTTTTTTCGATCACCTTTATCACTTTCGATAAAGGCCGAGATTGTCATACCCGAGCTTTGACTTTCGCCTCGATCAATTCAGCCAGAGATCTGAAGCTTAAACCGTGGCGATTATCTGGTACATAGAAAAAACTATGAAAAGCATCCGATAGATCATCCCTATTTTTTGTATGACATCGGTGCATTTTAAGAGAGTTTATCGCACTGCCTGTAATTCGAATGCCATGCTCGTGCAGGGCCAAAGGCCAGAACGCCGAACCAATTTGATTTCCGCATTGGCCGACTAAAAGAAAAATATATTCCCTCGTCAACGTGATACATCGACGAGTTGTGAATGCAAGCTTGCGATAGGCTGGCCATTTTTAGCACTTAGGTTATATTAGACGGCATACGCACTTTGTACCGTAATAAATTCGCTCATTCTGTGTTTTAGTCTAACTTATATCGTGCCGCTTTTCCACCTTCCTGTCGAGGTCATTATCCCCAATGTATCGAAACGGGACACGGTGTAATCATATTGCCGCTCTTTCTTTATCCCCATGCAGTTAGCAACCGGCTTCTTTCGCGGCAGGTCTGTGTAGTATTTCCTGTGCAACGAACTTCAAATTTGAAATGCTACACTGCCGTGTTTACCAGGTCGTGCATTTAAGACGATCCAAGCGAGATTTTTGATAGGGCAGCTACTTTCTGTGCTACGTACAAAATGAGTCGTACCTTTGTTAAGCTGTGGAGTATTCCACTTTTATTACTCGCTCTACACTATTTGGATAAAGCGTGTGCCAAGCCAACAGAATCCTGTAAGTTCACTTAACCTATAATCGTCTTCATCGGAAAGTGGAGAATGCCGGTTCTTTAAAATATTGTAAAGTATAGTAAGGATAGGGAAGAAAATGATATTATTTGGTACACGAGATCTCTTGCATTTTGCATTAAGTTTTTAAAAGACATGCCTGCGAATATATGGGATAGTGGCTATTATGATGATTGAAATGTTATTTTATTCTGTCATGTATTATTTAACTCAGCAGTACACTTCCTGGTGCCGGGGGATAGCATCGAAAACGTTAAATCTGGCTTGAGAATATTTTGTCACAATGCAGAATCAAAGTACCTGATGCGTATATGGAGAAGTCTGACTGTAAAGAACGGTCTATTTAAGTAACAATGCGATACCTCTGATATGTTAAGAAATTATTGTTGTTTAATCGATAGAGAATTTCAGATGAACTTAAATACATCTCTGGATGTATACGATCTTTACGATGGTAAGACTCCCGAAGAAGTACAAGCAAAGCATGAAGATAATCAGCGATCTTGGAGGTTTAATTTGTTTGGCTACAAAAAGGAAAAACAATTAAAGATTAATCCATTTGAGGATAGCTGTATAGGTGTTCATACATCCTCGTCGAAAGAATATGAGTATACCATGAGCATGACGCAATCCCGTGAGTTTCAGATACTTAAATTCCTATTATTCATTATACTCTCTGTCTAATATAACGGTTCTTTTTTGTTATCAGCTGTAGACATCTGGAAATTAAGTACAATGATACTGGGAATTATTATGTTTCGGTCCGCCCAAAGGTTAAGTCGGAACCCGTTGTTTTATTATTTATGCGGTATCACGCTTGGAGTTATGACTTCTATTGTAATTCTGGTGTACCTTATGAGTAAATTACTGCCAAAAGTACATAATTCTCTTTTTAACTTATGTATATATATTTATCACGTTATAAATATCATATATATTGTATTTTTTTTATAAAGGGGAAACTTATGTATGCAATGGTTGCCACTGGCTGGACAATGAGTATTTATATTGGTCAAGCCTTATGGGGAAATGCCCAAGTGATTGTAGTACAATATAGAGATTATGTGATGTGGTATATTTTAACAACATCTCTCGTTAGTTTTATAATCTGTTATCGTTTTGGTCCAGTTACAAATATGAGAACAATAAAAATTATACAGTGGTTCCTGCAGGTAAACAATACATTGTTACGTGATGCATTAAAAGTGTGTAATGGTTTAAAACGCATTATAATTATTAATTTACTTTATTCCCCCCATATAGGTTTTAGGGTTAATCGCGATATATTATAGCAGTTATTTTCACGAAGCATCAATCGCTTGTTGTATTGTACTTATTCTACTTTATAATTTTCCCACAGTAGCAATTCAAAGAGGGAAAAGATATTGGTGAGTATAAGGTAGTGTTGGGATATATCTTTTGACTTTCAAATATGTGATATTGTACTATTACTTAAGAAATTAACTGCGTTATCTATTTTTTGGAAGTTAACGATTAGGGCAATGTCTTTCATCTACACACAGATGCATTTTATACAAATTTTATTTGCTTCATAAGCACTGCATGGTTTTGTATTTTAGTACATTATCTTATTTATTAATGTTAATCAGCACGTAGATTGGAAAGACATTGTATGTTTTGTAATTTTAATTTTGATACTAATTACAATCTATCAATTATGATTTGTACTTATTTCAATAAAACATTGTGGTACAATTACTGATGGCATTTTCTTATTACGTATTATTTTATTATACATTTAGCTTAATTAGATATGAAATTTGTATTGTTTTATATTATCTATTTATAATCAGGAAAAATATGTTTCCTGACCGAAGAAAATTACTAACCGAAGATCAGTATCGTAAAGAGGGAATAAGAGAGACTAGTAAAGCATTAAAAGAATTGCAGGAATACTGTTCTAGTCCCGAATGTAATCCATGGAAAACCGTTTTAAAATTAAAAGATCCCATAAGGTTTGTGTGTTCAAAAGCAATATTAAAAATTCTGTAGGTTGCAATTAATCTTTGATATTTTTTTTAACCTGCACCTTGTTACTCGGTGTACGACCTCAAAAATCATAACATAACTTTTCCATTCTTTATTAGATTTGCCAAATTTATGGAAGGCGATACCCATTTATCAGAGGACGAAACACTAGAACACGATGCTGAAATCACGAGAATTATAGAAGAATACGAGTACACGGACGATGATGATTTCTAATATATTTCGATTGTAAAAATTACCTGCTGAACGGCTGTACAAATTTTGTCCTAGAATAAAAACGATTTTCATCTTTTTGTATGTGAATTCTAACACGCATGAAAAAAGATTGGTACGTTTGTACGATTCATTGTACAAAAAATGTTGATGTTACAATTAAATAAAAAAAATGTTTGTTTGCCTTCTACATAAAACTATTATAATAATTGTTCGACATTTACATTTTTATCGAGTGAAATATTTAATCGATAAACATTTGGATATGCAACCCGATGGCGACGTATTGAATAAGCGCAAAGCTCTAAAGCCTTGATAATCCCCAAGCGGGAATAAACTCGATAGATCGATACCAATCAGGATTTGAACGTATGTTAAAATGGACTTTTGGTTCTGCGATGGAGTTTCCTTTTTTTTTTTACACGATTTCGGTTAATTAACGTCAATCCCCCTTTCCCCCGAACCCACATTCATATCGTACATTACGGTATCACGTGACGAATGTCGCATTGCCCCGTAATCCTTCTATGAAGGTATTAACAGCTCGATGCATCAAACGGTAACTTTTTATTTGACTGTAATTACATACTCAATGATTCTCGAACAAAATGCTTCGATATCAATGGAAGCTGAATTAGCATCGATTAAAACACATTCATCACGAATTGATCGTATTTTAGTAGACATAAAATAGACTGCGTAATAAATAGAATCCTTGGAGCACACTTATTTATAGTTTTAACCATGTTATACTTAGCTTTCTTCACTTTTTATACCGTTTATCTACTTTCTCTTCATAATATATTACTAGTCTCATTTTCCAATGCATCGGAGAATTGATATGGTGCAGGGATATTTTTATTGCATCGCATTCTGATAAAGCAGGCTCGCTTAACATCCGTTTATCTCCGTTCAACCAAGTGCGGCATCGATAATTTCACATCGATCCTAGCATAGGTGAAAGGACTAAGAGACCACGCGAAGTTAAATTACCCGTTATTCCGGCTATCAAATGCAAACGGCAGTAAACGAATTTAATCGATATACGGAAAGTAGACCGCAATCTGGGCGGTCATTATCGAGGATTTATGCCACGACCTCTTAAAGTTTGTCATCGTGTCTTAGCGTCGTGCTCCTATCTTGCTCGCGTGACCGAAACTACCTGCATTATGTCACGTCACGTGCTCCCATTATATGTCCCAATTGTATTTCCAGGAACGTCATTTTTAATGTCAAGGGGCACATTGGTAATGGATCAAACTTTTAAAATTCCATTTAGCTTCTACCGAAAGGACGATCGTGGAGAACCGTCGATGTTGCTTTGTCAGTTTGGTGGTGCTTGTTCGTTACACGATAAGCAACTTTTACAGTCACGATTGTCATGCGAATACACTGTTTGCATCCGATTATGGTACGAGTGTATCATGGTTAGTTGAAAAATATTAACCGATAAATATAACCGATATCAAATATTTTTCCTCGAAATAAAAAACAAGACGAGAAAAATTGATGATCGCATTTTACAATAGTATTTTACGCTCAGGCCATCCTACTTGCTCTCCGGCTTATCCGTTTGTGCATTGTTGTTACGCTGCCTTCATTTCAGGGCGCAAAGAAAACTCCGGGGAGATTTCCAGGGCGAGGTAACTTTTCACCGCGAAAGGAGTAGGAAAAAACCGAATGCTTTGTTGGAGAAACTGGATATGGGTCAGTAATCATCGGAGTCTTTTTCCTTTTCTCCCTATCACGGATGTATATAACCAGGACGGAGTTTGTTGCACTAGTAGACACGGTGATGGTTCGTTTGTTTTCCCTTCTGTCTTCTCCACCTCCATTTTGAGCGCTTGTTTTTTTTCCCGGGCTATACGAACTGCTAGGCCCAGTTATTACTTCCCCGGAGAACGGCCTTCCATGAAAAATCAGGAACACGAATTATTGTGCTCGGCGTCTACCTTTGGGATTTCTGATTTTGCGATCGTTTTTCAGTCTTGTGAACCCATTCACGTCATTCGGAATGTTTTGAAAAAGCATTATTTTCTTCTGTGGCTTATATTTCGATACCATCTATCGTATAGTAAATGTTGTTTTATCCTCTCTTTTTATGGTGATTGATATTTATACGGGTGATTAAAATAGGGGTAGAATTTATGGACGAAGGTTGATATATTTATCGTACATATACCGAAGAATTTTACAGTGGCATATAATCGCTTATAATTAATCGAGTCGTACAGTTATGGCCAGCCTCGGAAAGGTAGATTCGTGGGTGCACGTCTAATTTCTGGGCTTTATGGTAAGCGATACCTATAGGGGTAATAATTTGATGCTTATAAATTCAGGTTTGAAGTACCCATATTAATGGCATCGCGCAATGCGGGCAATAACGTTGACTTAGTAGATAGCGAAGGCCTGCAATAATGGAAATAAGAAGAATAATGGAATAAAAAACGTGTACACGTGTATGTTCTGTTAAATAAAATATATAAAGCTGTACTTGGTTCAAAGACTTTTGGTCGTGAGAACGACTCTCTCAGATCTGACTCATCAGAATTCCGGTTCTTGCATTTTTAAGGAACGTGGTCCTGATGATCGTCGAGCTACGAAATCTCAGGCACACCGTTCGTACATCTTCTCTGATGTTCAGCAGATTGTCACCAGCCGGCAAACAGCATCGACAGGTGGTCGACAATCGGGCACCTTGCAAAAAAAAGCTTCGGTATCAATGCGTATGCCTGTGGCTTCGGTGCATACACTCGATTGATCATATTGGATTACAAATTGTTCTGACGCGTTTAAAGCAAGTCACCCTACTCGTGCAACCGTCAGCAGCAAACCGTGGCACGGGCTGTTCGTCGCTTTGCTCGTTCCCTTCTCGTACTTGAAAAATTATTAATTTCGCGACCGCGTTATATTTCATTATTTGAAATTTGGTCCACATACATTTTTAAGGATGACTCTATTGCATATACAGGGAACTATAAACCGTTGGATGTACAAAGAAAAACACGATTAATATCTTCTTTGAAGATAGGAAAGATAGACCAATATCAGAATGCCGTAGCTTTGCCGGAAGGACATCCGCGGCTTGAGCCATTTCGAGCCAAGATACCCATCGAGGATAGGGCATCTGTTTTTACTTGGCAAAAGGATATTTCTCCTTTTTGAACGCCAGCTGTCTAATAGTAACCCTTCGTTGACCAGGAGTTTAGTTATAGATAATCGACGACGTACGAGGCGCTGTTAGACGGAGGGAAGGCTTACCCGAGGCTACGTGCTAGGTGGAAGAGACCTTATTTTCGGTGGGCAGCTGTATGTCGCCCATTAGGACCTGCACTCCTTCAAAATACCGGATGCGTCATGCTACCTCGAATGGAAAAATAAGCGAAAATACAGAAACGATTATACAGTGCTCGGCTCCATACTTTTTTTTCCCACTAAAGATTAAATGTAATCGAAACGTATGCCGCTTAAATGATCGCTGATATTCTCCGGCACAAAGGTCAATATAAATCGATCTTCATCGGATATTACTATTTCGTAACACACGGGCGTGCCGTATATACGCATTAAAAAAATATCCCGTATAAATGATAGGGATATCACGCGAACGTCGAGCACGAAGAGGCTGTATCAAAAAGTAAATTGTGCTCGGCGAGTGGTTCGAGGAAGCCACGTGATCGGCAGGTGGGATTGGTAGCGGTCCAAAGGGCAGAAGCAGGATCAATAAGAAAAATAAGAAAAAGACTGGTCTTCCGTGATGCATGGCGCACCTGCTCGACGAAATCAGGAGACTGGTTGCTATCTCGTCCACCGTAGGTTCATTAAACGTTTCAATGGTAGGAATGTTCCACGATTAGAGATATCGCCGCAGTAAGCTAGGCAGACGTATCTGCACCGTTTTTGTTCGATACGATAACGCTGCTACTGTGAAAGCGGCAAACGACAAATTTCGCGGCGCGTTTCGTATTTAAGATTTTTGTTAACGATATCGAGTATCCTTCCAAACGTCGTGCGCTGCTTTGCTAATATACTTTTTGTTGCTTTCACGGATACGAAATAAGGGTCGACGGTTGTTTTCCGGTGGGAGTAATATTTTTTTCAGGAGCCACGGTGATTTAGAGAGGGAAAGGAATAAGAAGCGGGGAATTGGTTGACCGCCGGTGTAACGACGAAGGTCTCCGTCCAAGTTTCTTCCCCGTGGTACGTGTTTCAAACAAATTACCGTTGCAGTGCATCCAATTATACGGGCGAGCGCATTTGCAGGCTCAGCCAACCGCGTTGCAGCCTGATGCATAACCTTCGTCTCTGATCTTCCCTCCTCGGACAATGGTCTTCCACGTCCTGGCAAATCTACGTCATTTCCAGCGTAACCGCAAAAAAGAGATTGCGATTATCATTTCGGCCGTCTTGGCAAATGTCACGACTTGGCAGACGCCTCGCAATTATTTCTCCTGATTTCTCGAAGAACGCGAGGCGACGATCTTCGTGCGGATCTTTTGCGCGGTGGACAACTGATTCGAAATGATATATGCCTCGTAAATGGTTTTTAGATCTTAAGCGGCTCTAACCGCTCGTTAGGCTTTATCGTTGAAGTGCTAACCGGTAATCGCGGTTGCCGAAATTAATAACTAGTGTTTAAGGAATAACACTAGTATGGTTGATAGCGGTAAACGAGGATTCGCGTGTCCCGTAACAGCTGTTAATATTATGTCTGGGATCCATGTGGTCGCTCGCTCGGTGCTCCGCGAAGTAAAGCTTTTAACCTCGGGAGAGGATCGAACGAAAAAAAAACGCGACAACGGCTGGTTGCTTGGAAATATTCTTACTGTATTTTGTTACAGCTAAAAATACTAAACTCTTATTTTTAGAAAAACGCAATGTTATAGATACGTGGGTATATCGATTTTTAAACCCACATTCTACTTTTGTACGGTTTACGCTGTTTGCATCTAATTTTGCAGTGCTGTATCGAAGAATCTTAAAATAGCCGCAGAACGATCAAAGTAGCCGTGTAATATTACGATCAGGAAGCGACTTACGAATAAGATGAACCGGATGCTCGGGCTGTCTACGAGCACCGGAAGTCGAAAGGGATAATACGCTTGTGTTAAATCCGTTCCAAGTTCCGACAGGGGTAATCTACCAACGAAAGTGGATAATGAAGCTTTGGCTGGTGCGGTAACAAGCGATTTTGTACATTAAGAAATGGCTCCGATGGTACAATACGTGATAGCACTCGTATAGCCCCGCGAATATGCGCGAGGTCGAGTACGATTTTCATCGATATCCGATTTTGCATTATATTTCGTACAGATTCTGCAAATGGAAAGAACTGCAATTTGAAGCAACATCGAACACGGCGTGCACCATTAAAATACGTAACGTCGTTATTTTGTTAAATATTTAATGGATGAATTTAATAGACGATTCGTCACGCGAGGCTACCGTATTAATGAACTCCGACGTTGGAGGATTTTGTTCGAAACTATCCTTTTACGTATGCTTCGCTCACAAGTTTTCATTCTACATCTGGATACCGTCGCAATGACAGCGACTCGTCGACAGGGCAGGTATACGCTCCGGGCAAGTAGCTCGTGCGTCAGGAACGTGAAACTGTTTCCAATTAGGTGGAGGCACGAGTCTTTCGCTGGGAGTAACAAAGATGTAAGGCCACGTTTGCACCGGTAAACACGGTACATGTAGAGCTAAATTAACCGAGATTTGCAAGATCATGCAAATACCTTTTGCACGTACATCATTCACAGTTTTCAAGCTTGAAGCATTATTTATAGTATACAATTCTCAGTGCAGCGAAACGTTTCGATCGCACCGGATTAAGTTCGTAAGTCGAGGTGCGACCGTACTTTTTTTTTTGCCTTTCTTGAGAACGTACTCGCTCTAACGATGTTTGGCTCCTTTGCCGGCTAGTCGAGATGGGTCGTTCGAGTATCATTCCGGTCGAATGGCTCGGTGCGAGCGGGACCTAAGAGGGAGTAAACTTGCACGACCCCCCAAAGAAAGGAGAGCGGGCCCCTCGGGGCTTCTTGTCGGGTCCGAAGGGTCCGGGGCCCAAGCGCGTGCCATCTGCCGACTAGTTCTTCTTAAGAGCACACCGATCGCCCTTTCGAGGGAGAAGGCTCGAGGAATAGCCGGCACCCTTTTAAAGCCACCACTTCGGCAATCTCAGCCAGCTGCTTAGTCCTGTCCTTTTTTGGGACGATGACCAGCGGCCTCTTTCCTTCTGCTCGCCTCCTTCGTTCTCGTACGCTCCGCACGTCTGTCGTCTCCCTCGTCTGGTGTTTCCATCATCTCTCGGTGTTTCTTACCACCGTCGAGCGGGAGAAACAAAGACGATGGTGGCCGCGGACAAAGGAGGCACCGTGGACCGCGTCGAAGGTGGAGAGGAACGACGAGAGTTACGGTAATGTAGCGCAGGCCTGGCGATCCCAAATTGCACCACGGGTCGAATCGACGATACAGAAATTTCCAAGGCCCGCACGAATATAAGAACGACGATTTTTAAAAAATATTCTTTTGAAAATTTGGATTTGCAACAAATTTTATGTTTATTGATTTTTATTGGGAGAGAATTTTATTGCAAGTACGTTGAGAGCGTTCGATCGGTGTAAATGGGAAAAAAGTAATACCGTCGGTTAAACGGTAGGTTCTATTTTAGTCCTGCCATTGATAAATCACCTTGACGTTTCGAAAGTGACATTCTATCCGCTGAATGGCGTTTTGAGCAACGAAAAGTCGGATATATCGACCTTTATCGTGCAACAGGGTCCCGGCTATTTGCAGCGATTGTGGCCACTGACCGTACCTTCGTGCTCCTACGTATCGCTTGATATTTTAATACCACGGTTTTGGTGGCGGGTACTCAGACCCCTCGCGATGTCAGTTCCAGGAGGGATATGAATATCAGGAGACCCTTTTTGTTGGTTTCGGTTATGCGCTCTCTCGGGTCGAGCCACTTGCACGTGGCTGCCACTGTTTTTTCGCGATTTCGAGCGACATTGGACTTGCCTCGGTATTCGTACTAATGGTTTCCGCAGCGTTGTCCTGGAACACGTTGTTTTCTCCTCTCTTTGCCCCTGATCCTGCTCGTTGTCTATCTCGCCGGTTCTGTCCAACGCTGACCATTACTAATATCCTCTCGAATAAGATCCGACACTGAAAACCCTATAACGAATGATCCGACAACGTGCTACGAAAAATACGCCAACGGGGAACACATCTTGCATTGCTGTGACATGATTCATGAATATGTAAGCCTGGAATAGAATAGGATCTCGTTCTGTCGTTCGTGCATTCAGAATGGACAGGCGGATGGATGAGCAGAGGTGTCATCGAGTTACGTTAGAAAGTCGCGCGTCATAAATAATATCGCGCAATGGAGGATCAGGCGTGAAGCGGGTTGAAGCGGATCCTTTCGCCTTCGTAAATGAATTATAATCGATCGATCCGACCGTGAACGTCGAATCATTAGCGAGGAGATCGCGGACGGTTATTTTATCGAACAAACACCGCTATTTATATTTTTTTTTCACTTAAACCATTTGCTTATCAATCCTCGCGCAATATCCCACGGATAGAAAGAAACCGGTGAACCGAGGACGGAGCGTGTTTATCCAATGTTCGAGGAAACTGTAATAAATATACAATTCGCGGATATCTTCAGCGGGCAGGCTGCCCAAGGCGATACATTATTTACCTTTCTGGCCATTAATGTTTCTCCGTCCGGTACAATCGTCGTTGCTCCCGAAGGGTGGCCGCCCCGTCCGTTGGCGCGGACTGCATCCTTGCGTCCATTAAATCAAACCGAGTGTACTTCGTGCAAAGGTCCTTTTTAATGCTATTACCGCACGAGCACCTCCCACCGATGCTAGAGGAGAGTGTGATCTATGCCTGGGGTGTATCTAATTGACATCGACAAACACAAACCGACATCCACCGTTCCGTACATTAGGGATAATGTATCGCCCTTCCATGGGAACCGACGCCCAATGCCGTTTTATAATTCAGCGTGGATTCGATTCGCGTCAAACTCCCGACAGACTAAAAAGACACAATACCGTGCGACGGGATAATAATCAACATTGACGCGCTTCTAACGAAAGTGGCGTTTAAGAGGCTTTTTGTATACGCTTATATCGTTCCGGGGTCTCCCAAGATGTACGGGGGTCGTACTATAAACAGAGTCTTATTCTAAATATTTAAACGTAGTATTTATGCAAAAAAAACGTCTCGCGTTTCTCCCTACGCTTTGCTTTACGACTAGTCCGTTGCATTAAATCTTGCTTTTGCTTCTTATACAAAGGGAAACGTATAACATAGGGGCATAGCGTGATAAATAATAGTTAAGATTTGCGGAGCGAACGCTCTGTACGCGCAAAAAGCGAACGAGAGGCATTGCAATTACCGTGAAAATTGAAACGTGTCGGTAGTGCTATGGAGCTATTCCCAAGGGTGAAGCCCGCCTTACTTTAAAGCACGGCTTTAGTATACCGAGTGTAACCCGGTCTCATGACCCAACCGGGATTCAACCCAGATCTCGGTTAGATTTTACTGCCAGGTATATTTTAGTTCTTGGGCATTTTCTGCCGGCTTGCAGTGGGCGAAGCAATATAACCAATGTTATGAGCCCATAAAAAAACTTTCGTTGACAATGCATCACAGCTTTGCAGAATCCAGATGCGCTTAACAGACGTCGATCCCGTATTAAACTAATAAAACCGTCGCAAGACGTCCTTAAGAATAAAGTAATAAAATTGGCAGACGCTTAGATTCTCCCGTCTTTGCGGCTGAAAATATACAAGAAGGAAGAGAGAAACGACACACTTTCCTCTGGGGTAATCGCGGGCCTTCGGGTTATTCAAAATTCACGCAGAGGGGAACGATCGTGCAACGAGGCGAAAGGATTCCAAGTTGATTTGATCCATCATTTTCGAGTGGCGCGCTGCATCACGGTTCTTCTAAATCTCGTCGATCGAGCGGAATGAGAAAAGATCGGTGTCGGTCGGCCGCGTTTAAGGTCACGGCATCGGCAACGGAGACGAATGACTCGGAGAGGAGCGGCCGCAGTTCGAGGTGGAAAAGGAAAAGAGAAGAAAGGTCGGGGGTCGCCGATCCTGCCGCGAGTCGCAATCGGAGAGGCTTTCTCACGACTTTGACCCTCATTACCACACAATTACTTCCTATTCTCGAAGTAATACCGTTTGGCCGAGACCCCGGTTTTCAGGACCCGAGCTTTCAGATGGAATCTTCGATGCACGACACGTATTTTTCCTCCTCCGCCGCAGTCCTCCGCCATTGCCGTTTGCCCCCATCCACGAGCTTTGACATTTGCCGTAGCACTCTGTCTCGTTTGAGGCATTACCAAGCCTCCAGCTCGACCTTTTCTCGATGCGTCTTCGAACGGAGAGAAGAATATCGCCGATGTTTGGAATATTAACCTTCCTCATAATATGCGGCGTGAACTCTGGAAAATCTGGGAGATCGGAGCGACAGGAAGAATCTGGATGAATAATATGAGGGTAAATCTGGGGAGGTTCGACGGAGGCTTCGTGCGTAGAGCGTGCTTGTGCGGAGTAAAGTGGATGCAATGATCGTAAACTTGGCCGCGAAGCCGGGACATCAATTTTCCTAGCAAAGACTTAACCGAAAGATGCTTCTAAGGAAATGAGATATAATTTATTTTGCCGTAGGACACCGTCTACGATCGTTAAAAGCATTACGGACCTCGTAATCGTATTTTAATCGAAATCGTAATGGCCGTGTAAATCTCTGGGAAATTGAGAATGCTTTTACGCGCATCGGGCATCTATAGATATCACCGTGCTCCGAATGCTGTATCGCATTAAAATCCTCAGAACGTACGACGCAGCAGTCGGAATTTTTTTCCCTGTAATTTTCCAACGCGTCCGAATATTCATCGTCCAAGTTGATTGTTAGCGAGGCGAGTTATCGTTTGCCACCAAATTGCATGGCGGACGTGGATAGTCAATTTATAGATTAAGCGGAAAATTATAATTAGCGACATGCTGTATCTGGGATACCTTTCAGCCCTTGCAACGATACGCCTATAGCAGCTCGCGATGGAATAATACATCGCTATATACACACCTGGCGGTAATGAGTTCTGTTTAATAACGCTTCGGAATGGCTTTTAGCGAGGACCGAGAATTCACGGCCCGTTCGATGGCAGCTCTCGCACTTTGCGCGGCCAACTAGCTACAAATACCGCACTGGCACACCCGTTTTACGATCAATGACATTTTCCTGGGAGTTAATTTAATCCTAATTTTGCCCGAGCCGATGACGCTTCGCTCGAGCGTGTAATCGCCGAGAGAGTATCTTTTCGAGTGCGCTACGAGACGGATACTAGGTTATAGTTTAAAGGGCGCAAGGAAACGTGAAATGAATCGCGAGTCGATTCGACACCTGGCAGGGCGACGCGTTTCCGCCCCGTGGAAATTCGTTCCGGACGCTGAGAAACGCCAGTGGGAGGAAATGGGATCGGCAAGGTAAGCAGCCCAAACACTATTAGAAACAGATACCCAGTGGGGTGAATGCTGCTTTCGGTGGTGATCCAATAATAGCCCGGTCGTAACGCCACGGGGAACCCTCTGAAAAGTTCAAAAGGGATGCAATATTTTAGGCCCGAATTGATATTTGATACGCGAATCGTGCCAGTCATTTGCCGTGTTCCTCCCTTTGTTTCTTTCGTGCATCGAACGCCACGTGGAGGTACCGTCTTTAAAAGCAGGTAACGAGTAAAAAGGACGCTTTTACACCCAAAGAACACGCGGCCACAATTTGCCGTAATAAATTTAAAATGCTAAAAGGAAAACACTTTGTACAGAACGAACAATTTTTGGATGCAGTCGCTTTTTGCTCTATTCCGAGGTAAATGCGGAAAAGTTTGCGTCGTACAGCCAGATAATAAGTTGGTTCAAACGCATCGTGGATGATAATTCGCGGAAAGCTCGATTATCTGCTCGATACTTTTATTTTATTTCGCGCTCTCGCCGAATTTTTTTTAACGCGCTACGGTCATAAATTACGGGGCAACATTACCATAAAAATGACGAGTGAAAATGTCGTCAACCTCTAATAGCGTCGTCCGTGACGAAATGATAAATGTACGGGCGGCGCATCCTGTTCCGCAAGTATATAAATCGTCTCGCCCGCAACACGCTCCGCGGTTTTCCCATTCTTACTCGTCCCTGCCTACCTATTTTTCGATAGAGCACCGTCGACGATATTGCGCAAACCATGGCAATACCATTTTTGTCCCATAATCCCCCGTAAACGTAACCCTACCTTTCGCGCGTGTTTCGTCGGCTTTTGCAAACCGTTCCGAAAATGCAAAGTACACGCCGACGCGATACCGCCCTTTAATGTTTCCCACCAAAATTGGACGTCGATCACTGCCCGATATTTCGCTCGCAATCCCGTGCATACTTTCACCATAATTATATGACCCGAACATTTGATCCCCCCGTGGAGAGCCGTTCAATTTCGGAATAATGTAATTTCCCTCATTCAACGCGATATATTTTGGCACGTTCGATCAACGTCAAAACGTCTATCCGCTTACGCTCTTAAACATCCACATACCCGCCATGAGCATCGAACGAGGATCGCGCCTTTTCCGCGAAGCCGTCGACGCGAAGGGGCACCGTAATGACGTCGTCGGTCTGCCTTTGTCTCATCACGAAGATTCCCCTAATCGTGCCCTTCCTCGATTAACGTGGTTTCCGCGATGGGCGAAGAGGGGGGCGGGGGGGGGGGGGGAGGTTGGAACACCGCGGGCGAGGCGGTACGCACACCTTATCGTGCCAGGGATCCGATCTGGCTCGTCTCCGTTCTGGCGTTAATGAATGAAATACATCCACAAGCTGGGAAGGACATGACGGCGAAGCTGCTTCTGACTCGAGATGCGTTAATGCACACGTGTCTGCACCACGCAGGACATATCCGTCTATCGACTTACGCGTATCGGACGAGCATTGAGCGTGGCCGTGGCAAAGCTCCAGCCGCAACGCCCCGTCCCAAAATTCTATAAATTTTCAAGAAGCAGACCTACCAGGGTCTGGTAGGTTGAGCGTTAAAGAAAGAGAGGCACTTTAAGTTGGACAGAGAATTATAGGACTCCGATGTAACGGAGTAGTCGGTTATGAATTGAATTGGTCAGGGGTTGGTGAGCTTTATGGATCCAGATGGAGGGTGGCCGGCGATCGGTGTAGTTGCGTACATCGTTTCATCGGTGTTTGCTTTGAAGAGTAAGCGCGGTCGTTCGAATGTCGCTGCGAATATGCGCTATAAAGGAAATCAGTTCGCGAGAGCATTGGAATTCGGCAGTGATCCGTTAAACAACGGTCTGATTAGGAAAACTGCGGAGATAAGGGGAGTGGAAGGGGGCCACGCGGAAGGGGGCACGAGAGGAAAAGTCTGAGGGGCCATTTATCCGCTGACTCTTCCGCGCTATTTGTCCTCTTGTCTTATTCCACCCCGCGCCGTTACTCTCGTATGACAAGTGGCACCACTTTGTACCGAACCGTACCGCTTCCCTTGTATCTCCGCTTCGGAGCAGCGGAGCGTAATCTAGCTGAAACGTCACCGCCCGCTCTGTGGCCCACGCTATGCACCCACGATGAACTCGTATCTTAGAGCTTTGCCGCGCGTAAAACCTTTGTTTCCACGAATAGGTGGAAAAAAATATTCGCCTTCGCTCGTCGATGCTCGTTCACCGAGAAACTACTCGCAAGGATTCTCGATGCAGCTTCACGTATAATATATGCGACGATCCTTTTAACGACGGACGTTATTATTAAATATTTTGTACAATGGTCGGTTGGTTTTTCAACTCGACGGTCGTATATTGTTTCTTGTCGAGATTAGAAATACGTCATGATATAGCAGGATTTTTTAAATAGGCGCCGATCCATTGCGAGGTTCGTTCCGAATAATCTCGCGAGGTACAAACATCCTCGTAAGGGAACGAAAAATTGTTTCGACGCTTATATACGTAATGTACCGTTACTCATGAGAAATCATTTAAAAGTCTCGTGAAAGGCGCGAGGACAGGTGCATCATCGACGCGTTGCATACGCGACCGGAGTGTATCGCCGTCCCGAATAACGTGATATTTATTCCGGCTGTAAAACCAAAGACTTTACCACCGCTATCGCGCAGTAGAACCTCCCCGTTCATACGTTTTTATTTGCAAATACCAGATCACGACGATGCCGCGTAAATCCCCACGTATTGCTCAATGAACGTAAACTCAAACTAAGTTAACCGTGGCACGGGCACACGCGAGACATTCGCGCACGTACATTTTCTTTCCCCGATCCTCCTGCCTGCGCGTGTTTGCGTCTACGTGCACTATGTGCACTATCTCGGAGGAATTGAAAATTCCAGCATGCGGGCAAAGCTGCATCCGGTCATCGATCCTGGCCACCCTCGTTTTATCGGCCGTCCGAGGGATACGCAAATGCAGCGCGAATAATTTCGCCTCCGGGATCAAAAAGCCCGTTGCTTCGAGAGACCTTCCAAGCCATCGCGAATACGATCTTGCTCGACGCAAAAAAAAAAACATCAAGGAGATTACGAAATAATGTTGGCGCATTACCGTTTGGTAGGGGCTCGTCGATATAATAGAATCATATGATGTACAGATGAGCCCGCAAAATCGATACGCGAGGTTTTTCACGGGTCACCGCTTCCATAACCCGTTTGGAGCAAGTCTCAACAGCTGCAGGATACATTCACTTTTCATAACTTCCTCCCGTTCAGAAAAAGGAAACACGCCGGTTTCCAGGCGGAGTTATTACTCTGCGTTACAAAGAGCACCATCGGGCCTGTCCTTTATTCGATAAACGTTCATTACACGAATCACCGACATTTCGGCGAAGTACTCGGACGTAACGTGCTGGTAAGGCTCAATTTTATCGGCCAATGCGAAGTCGATTTTTATGATATAAGAAATTACGAGTTCCACGTGGATAAATCCACGCGATAACTCACGTTCGCGACTGTGTAATTTCGAATAAAATGCAGGGATCTCGGGATCAAATCCTGCCTGCCTTCGAGGTTGCACCAGGGCTGAAGGTAAGAGACGTCGTCGAGAAATTACGAGCAGGATTCATCGATTAGACGAGGGAGAGGAGTTAATTTTTAAAAGCAGAAGAGTCGTAGTACGGGGATGACCCTTTCTAGGATCTCCTTTTAAAAGAGCGAGCAGATGGAGGAGTAGAACTTCGTAAGATCCTCCGGTTACCTCCGGTTATAGTACAGCATGGCAGTTTGATAGCAACATTTTCCGGTACTTTGGGAAAATTATAAATAAAAATGATGGTCGTTCCAACCGAAAGGAAGGGTGCAATAGTAAAAAAAAAATTGTATACCGTTTCTTCGTTAGTTTTTTTCATCGATTCTCCAAAGCAAGGCATTAATTTTGCATTAAAATTGTGTTGCTCAAAAATGACCGCGAGGAGCCTTTGCCTAGCCGCAAACGAGGGCAGAACGCGGGTTAAATAAGGTTTGTCGGGGTGGCAAGAGAACCCCTGCGAGCGAGGCAGCAGCAGTGGTATCCTGGAGTGGGTGGAAGGCCAATAAGACGCGCGAGTGCGCGGCGCGTATGCGCGGTAGATTCGAGGCGGCGGACTCTTTCAGAGCGAGCGTGGACGTTCACCGCGGTGGATCTCTCGGTGGTTTCGCTCGGTTTTACCCGGTTTTCCCAGCTCGCAAGGCGCAACCTGCCGCCCACCGGAATTCCCTCGAGTCTCGATCGAATTTATTTCCCTCGCGAGTGTCAAGGTTTCTCGGCAAAAGCGCGGAGAGAGAAAGGAGGACGGAGCAGGCACTTCGAAGGACCAGTTTCGACGTAGGAACCGTTCTTTCGAAATATTCGGGCCCGATACCGCCGCGGTTGAACAGAGTTTTATGGTGAGCAGTGCTAAAGAAAAGTGAAATGTGTGCTCGATGAGAGTGGAGCTTCTTTCGCGGGACGCGATCGAGACACGGGCCGAGAAATAACGCTCGAGCGTGATCTTCTGACTGATCCTCCGACGACCCTCACCCTCGGGAGATCCTTGGACGAAATGCGGTGGCGCACGTCGCGGCCATAAAGTTGCTTATCGCGCGAATATACGTGTCACCTGTGTCACAGTGGTTAAATCGTTCTAACGGTGTAAATATCGAGGAATATGTAGATAAGTGTATCGCCGTACTAGCGTCGAACCGTGTCGAGTAAGACCGCCGGTGAATTATCTCTGTAAATAGACTATAACCACCGGCGAGAATGTAAAGGCTTTCCGTAACTTATTCGCGGTGTTAGTTTCATGTAGTTCTGTGAATTTGACTGTACGTCTACCGAGTGTACCGGCCGATTTATCGAAGGACGCTACACGATCGCGTCGACCCTCTTTCGGCACAGGTAAGCTTAACTATCGTACGTCAACATTTACTCGTTTTTGCGCCTCGAGTTTTGAATGTCGCGATCGAGTCACCAATATCGGAGTTGTTATGGACGGTACTGGCGTATGTAGTGCAAACTTTTTGCTGGAAAAACGTACACGGAAAGCTCACGGTACGAGCCGTTCATTTTCGTGTATATATTTAGTCGCAATAAATATCCGTTAAACTTTTACGTAATGCATCGCGAAAAAATTCCTGCGTAGCCAGCTGTCCAAGCATTGCAAATATTAAAGTATATTTGGAGAGCGCTGGCAGGTGATACGGATGACGTTATTTACTTTTTATAACAATCGTAAAGTCTGTAGAAAATTTACACGGGAATACGAGATAGACCGTTGTCCCTTTGGCGATGTCTTTTGATAAAAAATTAATCCGATGATTAATAGCGATCCGTTGTCCCTATTTATCAAAACATGCTCCCGCATAACGTGCCCCAAAATATTCGGACTAAAAGCTACGGGAATGTATTATACGATTTGAGATTTGTTCTCGTATTATGCATCGTATAAATTTTACTCGGAAAATGTCAAGCCAGATACTACGACCGTGCGTATTATCCCATAGTCCGGTTTATAATCCACCCGTTGCTCGCATCCCGTCGTTAGTTCACCTGCGAACGTTTGTTTGCCCGTAAATTATAATACTCGAATTCAAAAATCGTTAGACGCGATATAATATTTTCCTCGCGCAACCATTTCCATCTCCGTATTTTTCATTGGACATCCAGATCGACATCCATGGACGCTCCGAAAATATTTTTTAGTACCCTATAAATTCTTTGTCTCGTTCCGATGTTAAATGAAATACGAGGAAGACAGCGGGAAACGAGTAGCCTTCCTCGTAATGATTTTTAGATAGGGAGCATAATTAAGATTAAGGAAAAGTTAGACCGCGGCAAAATTCAACGATTAAGGAAAAGTAATTAAGATGGATCGTTGGCGATTAGATATCGTCTAGGAAGAGGAGACGAGTATGAAAGCCTGCGTCCTTCGACGATAGATCGTTACTTGTCCATATTATATCGGCAGACGAAGGACGGTTATCGTGCCTTGGCACAAGAGAAATTATTACGCTCGGGTGAGAAAGGGTTTTGGGGGACCATACGCGGAGCAGCGAGAGTTTCGAAATCGCGTACAACGATCCCGTTGTCCCCTCGTCCCGATTTAGCCGCGGTGCCATCGAGACGTATACGTATGGATCGTAACTGTAAGCGGTATAATGTCATCCGTCCAGCCGGGCCCTTATGAGGCACTTATGAAAACCACGCGAACGTGAGAGAGTCCACGGTGAAATTTGGAGACGTCGTTAATTGTGGCACAAAGAATATCCTTGATGGTGCCACACACGTGTTATTTTCGAGCGTCGGTACTCGCGACATTTACGAGAGTAACTCGATGCTCTCAATGGCGAGGGTGTCGCGTTGGTAGGAGTTCGATACAACGCCGAGAGAGTGGTAATGAAGATTTTACTATGGTAACGAGTCGAGCTTCGGAAAGTGGGCAACGTACGTATATCAAAGTTCCCGTTGCTGTAAATATTTTTGATGAATTTTAATGCGGTACAGACTCGACATGGCTTTTGAGACGTGTCCCATTTACCACGGACAAAGTCTGTAATTTTGCATGGCCGTGTAAATGTCACGCTCTCTACGTGGGAGTTGGCAAATTCGTTATTGTTGTCTCGCCACTGCTCGCGGTAGTTAACGTTAATCTTGATGTCGTCAAAGAAAAGCTGCGGTGCCGACATGTTCCTCGATGTTAATCAACGACCATGATCCTATCCGATGATTAACCAGCGATTAACCTTTTCCTTGCTCCTACGGCCAGTACACCGGTCGTTAGCCTACTTCGGTCTTTCTTACACCACGAGTTACGTTATGCCATAGGCGCACAGGAAGGGAAATCTTGATTAAACGTTCGACGCGAACGAATACCGCCTTTCGAAAACGACGTTGGTTTATTTTTAGCTCAAAACAAATTTGTAAATCCTTGACAGTGCCGATCGTTCGTTCGTGATTAACGCCTTAAACGCCGAGCTAATCGCGTATATCTTTCCGATCACCTTACGCAGTTCCGCCAAATCGGGCAATGGCGATAATAATAAACGCGATAACGCGAAGAACACGCGCTATTGGTAGTTCGCGTTAGCTCCTTTTATTAGTACGTCTCGTATGGATATAAAACTAAATATAGCCGACAAAAGTAAACGAGCATCCTTCTATCGGAGATACACGAAACGTTACCGATATTCTACACGATCGACTATCGATGAGCGACGAGCCGCCCAACGTGTTAATCATCGCAAAGAGTCGGCCGAGTGGTCGGCCCGGCTGTCGGCGCAGCCTTCGATGGAAATGAAAGACGATACGGGGTATGAAGAACCGATAATTAGCTCGATTCGCGTCACGTGAACGCCAACGTAGCGTAAAGTCCTCGGTGTTCATTCATCGTTACCGTGTTGCGTAATAATTGACGGTGGCACGTGCCGCGTAGAGGAGCGGCAGGCCGGTGTGTGCCAACCTAAGGATTCGGCCGCGTTTAACCGACCAGCCGGAAATCGCGTTTACACGCGACTACCAAACGCAATGCTCGACTCTTAACGACGGCTTGGCGTGATGCTCCCACATAACGCCCTGGTCATTTATCCTATGCGCCGAGTTTCTTCCATTGTCGGCCCTGCATTTCGTGTTGGGACCTTGGTCAAATTCACGATCGTGCTCCAACGTTTTGCGGCCCGAAACGTTTAATCCGCCTCGCATCGGCCAACCTGAATCGCGGTCTATACGCAAGTTGCGCCTCGAACTACACGCTGGACGGTCGAACGGATTTATCGGAGGCGCATGCCTGTTACTTGGAGATGGAAAAGCGGAGAAGAATTTATTAGGTTTACGTTGTACGATCATCGGGAAGCGGAGCTAGCGAGGAATGCGATGTCGAGAGGAAGATATTCGGGAGGATCGATGTCGATCGTGAAGACGAGCGGAATGGGCTTTAAAAACCTGATGGAAATGAAACTCGGGGAAGATCCCTGGTTTCGATTTGGCCGAATGGCCCTCGGTTACATTTTACGACGATTAATCCTGCTGTATTCGTACGCGATGGGGTGTTACGCGCTCCATGCGCAAGTGCGTGATACAATTTCACTATTGGGAGTTGTTTCTGAGCCGCTGATCCGAATTTCGCGTGGAAATTTGCGAGGCAATATTGCTCGGGCTCGGGTTGCGAAATCGTTCTTGGTTGGCCGGCGAGGTGAACCCATACGGCCAAACAAATTGCCGCGGGCCGCGGCGTTTTTATGCTCCGCGTAAAGTGTATGACGTTAATCAAAAAGGATTTTACGCGAAACCAGGGGGAAGTCCTCGCTCTTTGTTAGTCCAAGTTTCCGTAGCCTTCGGCCCTAGCCTTTCACATTCGTTCAGCAGCGTTGCTGTGGATACGAATTTTATACGGTAGATAGTACGCTGCGAGCGAAACAATAGCATTTATATTGTTCGAGTAAAACAATCCGCGCTTTTGCGTCCAATGTTCGCGCGTTGTCCGATATAAAAGCTTTATTTTGAGGGAAATTATTTGCTCTCGCATGGAATATTATCCGTGTACTCCGCGTCCTTTAAATTTAACGCGAGACCATACTAGATTTATCGCGAAAAAATAACGATGTATTGGTCGGTAGCTGCAGCAGTGGTGGAGCATAAAATCGATTTTGGCCCGTCGGATACAAAATGTGCCTCCGTTACAACCATTTGGGTGGTTGACCCGACGAAAATGAATGATTTCAAGCAAGCCTGCTCTCACCCTGATATCGGAGGGTACTATCGAGTTGAATGAGGGGTAGACGCCGGTAAGAGTGTCGGCAGCTACCCTCCTCTAGGTAATATTTACCACCCTCTCTCTATCTCCGGGCATACAGCTATGCGGGGCATCTATGTTGGAGAAATACGTGCAGGAGGCTCGTTGATAGGTTACGCCATTACTTACGAAGAGGCACGGGCCTAGAACGCCTTTCATACCACCCTGGCTTTTTCCCCGAGGTACCCACTTCGCTGTAAGTGAAAATGATAAAACTTTACCCTGCATCCGCCAAAATTAAAGGTTTCCGCGTCCTTTTAATCCGCGAAAGACCAGAAATTGTTTCTCCGCGAAACTAATATCCCGGGGGGAATATTACGGTCTGTGTACCTCACGTAAGATTATCTCATGTACCTCCATATACTGTGCGTGTACACTCTTTGTGGATTGCAGCATTGTTGAAAGTTATCCTCGTACGCTTACGTCTGTGTCAGCGAACGTGCACGAGGTACCTGGAGGCTTAAAGAGTTGTTACACCCCTTCGAGATTTAGCCTTTGGAATCCGTTATTTTCACCGGAAAACGAGTTTGGCCGTGAATATTCTATCGTGAGTGTACCGTAAAATTAAAGGCGAACATGTGGAACTGGATTATTAGCCAACGCGAGAATAAGAGAGAAATGTCGAAATTTTAACGTGCATTTTGACGGCCACGGTTTGTTCACCTGCGATCGCAAAAGCTAGAAACGTTCCGGGTTATTGGTCGTATTGAAATTCACAACCCCTCTTGATGGCCACTGTACGAGAGAAAACGTTTGCACCGTTATTAAACTAGAATACGTTCTGTCTCGTAACTCGTCCTAAACGAATCGTAAGTTTTAAAACATAGCCGTTCGTTCTCCCGGTAATAAACGAAATTTATGCCACGTAGAATTCTTTTATTCCACGCGCTTCGCGTCGATATAATTTTGCAGGATATTTCATGGTGCATTTCAGATGCCGGATAAAATAAACTCGATTTACCATGCGAATCCTCTATATCCCTTTCGTATCCCCGGGGTAAGTTAGTTTTGCGGATAACATAGCTAAAATTGTAAATCGTACTTCTACTTCTATCGATCGATCGTAGTAATTATGTTCCTTCTGAAATGTGGGTATACTCGCGCCGCGGTAAATGGTATGCACGCAAGCCCAAAACTGGAGGGCTTCCCAATGTCGGTGCCGCGATATAATAGACCCTTCTTCGAAGGAAGCAGCTCGTTACTGGTAATTAATCTCATTATAAGCTCCTAGTAGATCGTTAATAAGAGAAGGTCGAGAATACGGACGTGAATTTACTTGGGCGAACCTGCTTGTGATCAAATTTATTTCGATCTCCGGCTTAATATTTTTTTTTTTATATCTTCGATGTAAAATCAGCTCGTTTGCATTTTTTTTTCTCTTTGACGTGTCCTGGAAGTGGTCCCAAGTGCAGATCGTTTGACACCAAATTGTTGTAAAAGCACAAATTATTTCTTTGCGCGCGTGCTATTACCAAATGTATTCGTTGACCTCAAACGTGACGCGAAACAAAATTGAATTCTCGAATATCGCACGTGGATGAATCCTTCCAAGCTTCCGTCTTTTCCCGACACGTACTGCACGACGGATGTAGGTTATGACTTCATATCCCTTTGTCGAAGCCTTCATTGTTACGGACAGATGAACAAGGTAGAGCATAGAAATGGGATATATTACGAATCGGTTTCCTGGATGTCTTCTCCGTTGAAAGTACATTAACCATCTGCAACCGACTATCGTACACTAAGGTTATATCTGTGTACATTTTAATAACAAAACATTCGATATCACATTCATGACGGTTGACAACTTCTTTTTTTATTACACTCCGTCACGCTCTTGATAGGATTATTTCTCAAGTAGCGTGTCCTACTTATACTGACCACTTCGCCGTTTGAAATAACTTCCGCGCTCTAGGACTCGGCTGTGGGAACCGTTGAATGAGAGCAATTAAATTTTAATTCCACACCAGGCTTTGCAACGCACGTCCTGGTTTTCTTTAACCTTCGAACAACGCTCGCGGCTCGTTCGATCGTACGTCTCACCTTGATTTTAGGCTCGTCAGCCGAGGGGCACTGTGACACGAATTTGATCTCGAAGAAGTCAAACGAGATGGACGGGTGCTTAAACGGAATGCGAAAGAGCGAGAATGAATTCTCCTGTCGCGCTACGCCGAACTATTCACGAATCTGATATTAAATGGGTCGAGGGTCCTTAAAGAAACAGCGACTTTTATGGGGTTTTACATAATTCATTGTACCCCGAGGAAGCACCAGGACCGAATGCTCCTCATTTCAACGACAATGGATCTCGCTCGCAAAGGACCGTGCTTTACTTTATTCGAGCGCACCTTGGCAAAGTTATCATCGTCGACGTTTATGGGTAACCGTATAAGAGGATATGAGAATTTTTGACATCTCCGAAAAGGATGGTCGTGAGAGGCACGGGGGCGGGCATAAATCTCCAGGAACGCGATCCTATTCGGTCATTTGTGGGAGAGGAAATATTTAACGATAAAGTTCCAGGTAAACTCTCGGAGTGTTTGTACGCGTATGTAAGAAAATCAGTATAAAGTGGGTATGCATATGAATTAAGCGGAACGCGTAACAGAATTCTACATACCTCTGAATATTTCCCCGGAACAATGGTCCGTATAATTACGCTGCAGTAACGTCGAAAATTTCGTTGCTTTGGACGATAAACGGTAGATAATCTCCATTTCAACGAGCTGTACGAGGCGTTTAAAATAAACGATTACTGCTCACAGGCGGTGCCCGAATATCGATGCGGTCAACCGTACGACGGCCAAATCTGATTATCGCGCTTCATATTCATTACTCTTTTTCTGCGAGCCGGCGGTCCGGCCGGAAAGGAAGTTCTTCGACAATAAGCGTTGGCATAACATCTCGGTGGTGGTTTGGTAAGCGACGGGCGTGATGCTAACCGCATCCCCGGCTTTTGTATCTCTGCCTGCGCATTAAGATGACTTAAGTTACTCGCGCCGCGATACGGTTGGCCAAAGAATTTTCCATAGCACGTTCCGACCCTTCCATTCGCGTCTAAAAGACCAGGGAGCACGTGCGTACGGAAGAATAAACCAAGTTGAGAAACTATCTTGACGTCCTTAAGAGTCTCGCGGTGCGTGCTCCCGGCATTGCAAAAAATATGAACGTATTTTTTATCGTTACTCGATCGCTATTTATTTTTCAACCGACAAAGCCCACTTTGAACAGGGCAGAACGTAGAATATGAGACGTACGAAATGATATTCACCAGGATGAGTTTTCGGAGGTTTCGATCGGTAGGCGTGCGATATTAAATCGGAAAATCTATAATGTCCAGTACGGCTGGCAGCTGCCGCGCGAGCACGCGTTATCTTAATTAAAAGAATGTGCCATAGGTTTCATAAGGGAGGAGTGGAGCCGCGTTCGGTAACAATGGCAGAGCCCAGCAGAGAGTCGTTGCACTTTGTGGTCATGCACGGAGGAATCGTGCGCGGCGATTGTCGCACTCGGGACGAAAGGCAGGCCACGGGCGAGCGAGCGAGAAGGCGAGAGTGGGAGAAAGGAGAAACTCGCGGGCGTATGTGCGCCTCGAATGCGCGGCCATGCACCGATAATGCTTGCACTCGATTGCAGTACCACGGAGTTGGGTGCACGGCAATGGTTTGCCGCCCGATGGGCTTACGGCCGATCGTTATTGTTTCATACACCACTCGCCTAGCTCACGATCTTCTCATGGAGATCCTCGTATTCTGCATCGCGGCTCCGTACCGCCATTTACGGAGCGTTTCTGGAATTTATTTCTAAAACCAAAGGTACGACGTTATTCATCGTAAATCTCATTTTGGCCTTCAAAGTACTCGAAGACCATTGACTTTAATGCGCTTACGCCCGCGTTTCATCCAACTTTCAAAGCACTTCTGGAGCTCTGCTCGCGATTTTCATCCCACGTATTTGATGCTATCAAAACGCTTTTCTCGAAGTGCTTTTTCGTAACGATCGAAGGAGAAAAATTCGCACCGAGCCAAATCGGCTGAGTTCGAAGGTTGTCGAATAATACTCGAATCGTTCTTGGCCAAAGCTCGCGTATACCGCGATCGATGCATTCGCTATATCACATACGCGCGACATTTAAATGAAAAATTCCCGAAACTTTGTGGTATTCCATCGACATTTGGAACACGAGTTTTCACGGTAGTCCTGGAATTTTGCCGAGAATCGCGCGCATCCGATTTGCAAATTTAATATTCTCCTCCGTAGGCAATTTAATCAGCGGCAAAATCACGGGAACGCGTCAGCCGTTGACTTACGGCACACGGCGCTTGTCGCCGGCTGCTTCGGACGTTCGCCTACAGCTCTAGCTCCTGCATATGCAATACGTATGTAGATACCGCTCGTCCTTATCGGCGGCGGGGGGAGCCGTGGCGTCATTATCGCGCTATCTCCGAGTTTATTCGGGAAAGAAGTTACGGTGCCGTCCGCACAGTTTTCCAAGAAACACTACGGCCCGTCGAACGCTTTTATCGCCCTCCGATTTCTGGGAGGCTGGATTTGAGACGTGCGTGGAAAACAGCATTGTCGTCTCGCGGAAACGGCTGACACGGGCAGCCTCTTCTTTTTCCTCCGGATTCTTCGAATCTCCGCAAACAATCCCGCGGGGCGACACCTTCGTTTTTGACTTTTGTCCGGAAAAAAAGGAAATAATAAGATGGTGCGGTATCCTTCGTGGGCAACAAAGTGGAATTGCCATACGGTAAACGATCCGTGAAAGGAGACCGCTGCGGAAGAAGCTCAACCTGTCCGGGATGAATGTAACCAGCGTACAGCGTACCGATATCTGGTGGCACTTCCAACGCGCTAAATCATACGCTTCGTTCCCGGCGAACCTCTCCCGAGCGTCTTGCAGCTGTACTTTTCTCCCCGGTTTCTTTACACTCGCGGACGACATTGTAATCTCTCGATCGGACTATTTGCATGTCATTTGCAAGCTGCGTAATTTTCCTCCCGAGACACATGCTTTATTTCCGGGTTTGCCTCGCCGTCATTACGCCGCTCGGCCCAGGATTTAGTCTCGTTTCATCTTGGTAATAACCCCCGGAGCGCCCACGGTACGATCCTTCAAGAATTATCCGCGCAACATTGTGCTCCTTTCTCGACGTGCCGACGGCCGTCATTACGATCCTCGTCAAACGTCCGCTTGCCACCGGCCGATAATATCTAAAGTCGAACCTTCCTTTGCTCGCATCGCGTACGCTGATACGCGGTTCATTTGTTACCCGGGATTATTGGTTGTTCGGGATATAGTTGAGCTTTGTAAGAGGTTTCGCGTCGAGGGACGAAACGTCGCCAAATAGATTAACTTTATCGATCGTATCTGAACATTTATTTCCACTTGTCTACAAATTGAGCGTAAGACGCGAGGAGGTGGATAACCTTGTTCTACGTTCTAGAACTACCGTGGAATTTGGGGGCAGATTTTAAAAGTCATGCAGGGTCGGTTCATCGTGGTAGGAACGAGAAGTAACGGGTCTAGGGTCGGGTGTATCCTTACGTGGTTATGCACTCGTTTGCCTGCCAGAGCAGCCTTCGGGGTTATTTTTGTCGTTTCGTCCACCTTTCTTCTACCGAGGAAGAGAGGGACTCCCGGATAAATTTATCGCTCCGTATCTCGTCGTACTACCGCCATTCCGACAGGGAACTTGCGTTGAAAAACGAGCATCCATATTGTTCCATCGGTCCACGAGTTTTTGGAAAACAATAGGGTACGCGCGATCGACCCCCGAACCATCGTATATCCATCGTGGAACCGTCACCCCAAAGGATTCCTAACCATCCTGGGTGGTTTTCGATTTTTCTTTACCTTCCCTGACAACGTGAAATAATTGACGGACACATTTAGTCGCGAGTACCAAAATTGGTAATCGTCGTCTATGGAAATACCAAATTGTTGCAAAGATACGTAGCGCATAACAGTCTCGTTTGACGTGCCTTATATCGTAAATAATGCTCGAGGATAATTTTCAATCGAGCGACCGCAGACTCGCGTTGTGTCATCGCCGACGTGGCATTCTTTGCAACAAGTGCCAACGAAATTTCCCAGAAAATAAGATTGCATTATTTGCGGCCATTTCCTGGACAGTGATTTATAGGCCTTTGTGCAACATTCGTGTGGCGAAACCAAATTCCCGTGGCCCCACACGCTTATTAAAGGCCACACTCGGCATACGCAGCTCTTACAAAAGGAAACGATCCATCAACCCGACGCGGAATATAGTGCTAATACGATTTCGGTATAAATGCCAATGGTATTATCGCGCCTACTAGTCGCGGTTATATCGACCGAAATAGATTTTACTTAAAGTTTACGGCAATTAATCGTGACGGAGAGAACCGAAAATGTACAGTGCATTATCCGAAGCGGGCGATGCAGGGCCGAGAGCGTAATTAAAACACGGTAAATTTTGGTTTCGGACAAACACTCGGCCGCTTCCAATGGACCGGCCGGACTCTGCACTCCTCCCCCCGCTCATCCTCTCCCTCTCCCCGTCTCTCTCTATCTCTCGTTCTGTTATTGTTAATAATTAATTGCGCGCCAGGACCACCGTGCCGGACCACCGTCACATTCGCGTGCTTTAATCAACGAATTCGTTACACGTCGGCCTCTCGTTACTGCGCCGCTCGGCTTCCTGCCTTCGAGGGATACTGTTATTATTTTTTTTGCTCCAGCCATCCTCGTTCCTGCGAATTCGGTCGCGTAACTCCTCGCGTCCATAATCGAATTTCAGGCCTGGCGTGAAACGTTCCATCGTGTTCTTGGCTCCGGATACTCCGGAGGATTCCGAAAAGGCTGGCTGCTAGAATTTTCCCCTCGAATGCACCTTTGGATCGCAAGGATTTATTGGAGATGCGCAAAGTGCGCACGAGCTTTCGGTATTTCTCCCAACGTCGGATACCGAGATACGCAGACAGCCTACTCCAACGCTCGCACTTTGACGGACGTTTTCCCGATACCCGGCAGACTCCGAAGTCTATCGACAAGTATCGAAAATCTCTCGGTTCGCAATAGGACCCGCCGTATGAGCGTTCCATATATGAAATTGAAGGAAACCCAATCGCGTGGGCTTGACGGCGCGTACTTCAAATATAGTACTCGTACTTTGTACGACGACGGTACCCTCGTTCGGGGAATGCGCGCAAGAAGATTACGAGGATATCCGTCTTATTATCCGTACTGCTGAATCAAAACTCTGCTTCTTCAAGAATCGACGGCACGCGTACCTTTGGCATGGAAGATTATCCTGAAATTTCGGACTACCTTTCTTTTTCTTCCAATATCGTCGAACGATTTATATTCAGGAACCGTTAAAGTCAACATCGCGAGAAAGCGTCGATTTTATTATAATACGGAATCTTCCATCCCGACTGCTGGTCCGAGAGTCGTGAGAATCGAGGAGAGCGCGACAGTTGCGAAGCGTTCCGGGTCCTTTAATGCAAAATTGAGACGAATCCGATTTTCCACCTTTGCGAATCGAAATGCTTTGAAGAGGGAATAAAGCTGCTGCGCCGATCAGAAAATCTGCGGGTCGGCGTTGCATTCTTAGGTAAATACGTGGAGCATCGGTCGGTGTAGGTGTAGGCGCGAAGGGAAAGAGGACGAAAAGCCGGTCTTCGGCGGAACACCTGCTCCGCAGGTATGCGATCCTTTCCACTCTTCTCCACACTGGTTCTCCGTCCGGATTTCTCGTCGATGTTCCTGTGCTTTGTTACTCCCGAGTTATGGCACGCATGCCTCGATACCCACCACCACCACGTCCGACGTATTCCCCTCTGCACACCTCACGTCTCTCCGCAACTATCCGACCGTCTTTCCACCTCACTTTCGCACGACATTATTTCATTCCCGCAAGGAACCTTGTTCAATGCCTGTAAATAACGATTTCTTAACGAACCGCGTTTACGTAAAAGATCGTGGTTTATCGCGACGCGATACGGTGCGTGGCTCGAGGATTTAGGACTTAGTTATGGCTCGCAGAGCGGACCAGTTTTGCCCTCTCTATGATCGAAGTATAATATAGGTATTAGTGGGCAATTGGCGCGGCTAGAATTTTAAGCATTCACCGTGGTACCGCGAGAACTCCAAAAGCACATCCATTTAAATCGCGGCACAATAGGGCAGCTTTGCAAGAAACCTGTTTGCCGGTTCCCGTGTCCTGTTCTCGCGCCCATACAATTCCTCCCTCTATTTCTCCTTTTCTCTCTCCATCTCCTTCCGCCTCTCCCTCTCGCCTCCTCCATTTCTCCCGTCCTCTCTTTCCCCCCCCCCCTCTCTCTCTCTCTCACTGCCCTCCTCGTCGTTTCGCTCTCTATGCCAGCGCGACACAATCTCTATGCATTTTCTGCCTGCATCCGGCATTGTGCATTCCGTCGGATCGTTTACCGAGCTCTCATCCATTCTCGCCGCGTGTCTTCCTTCGGCGCGAGGTTTCATAATTCCAGTTTGCTTTACACCTTGCCACCCCGCTGCCGCGGTTCGAGCAAACATCCAGGTACTCGATCGGGAAACCACTTCGTTCCGCGGCTTCGAAAAGACCGGTAGTCCGGAACGACTCCTCTCTCGGCATCCCCTCGAGATTTTCCATCGCATCGCAAAGTTTTCAATGGTCTAGCGAAGCAAAGTCCCAATATCGAGAATTGACGCGTGACAGCCGACAAGGGCCTGGAGGAGATCGCATTTACGCGAGGCGTAGTATTGTCGTACAGTTCTAAACATTTTGCACGGCCGAGGACGCTCTTCGGAGGATCGACGCAGGATAAATAATCATCGATAATATATGATATATTCGGGGTGTACCTTCCGGACGAGATTGCCACACGGAGGTTCCTTTTCTCCGGTTTCATTCGGATATTATGCAACCTCCAGTGCGCCGCGTGCTCGTTACGAACGCACGGTGGGCGCCACAATGCGCACCGATGCCCATCGCCTTCAACGTGACCCGTACATTTTTTTTCCTTCCAGTCTCCATCCTCGATTCGTCTCTCATTTTTCCCCCTTCCCCTCCCTCCACCTCGAGCCACGGGGGTACCTTAACTCCGGTTTAAACGTCGTTTATCTCGGTCGGTCCTTACGGAACAATCGGCGGCCGATTCGCTGGCCCGCTGGAAATTCTTCCGTAACCGTCGGACCCGCCAATTCTTTTTTTTTTTCCTTCCACTTTTAACCAGACACGATTATTCCGCGCCGAGTAACTTTCACGGGAGAGTTACCCAATGCAGCCCGCGGAACCGCGGGGCAATCACTGTGGAACACCTGCTCCTCGGTGCCTGCAACGGACGTATTTACGTTCCTTCCACGTACCTCCTAGTCCTGACGTCGTAAGTCTCGTAAGAAATAAGCCGGCCATCACGGCGCTGCAGTGTGCCGGAGCTTCGAACTCGTAACAGAGCCGCAGCTTCAAACCCCGCTCCTGGATTTTCTCTTCTTAATCGACTTGTCAGCGCGCTCATTCGCGTTAATGTCCTTCTCGATATCGGCATCGAAATGTATTCGAATAATGCGGTACGATGAGAGACGTAAAGCGTATCTTTAGCTTTACGCTGAGAAAAGTCGGTGGCGCGCCAAGGCTAAAAGGTTGGACGTGTAGGAGAAGACGTAGAGCGCGAAAATCGTCGTAACGGTCGGGTGCCTTTGCACGCTCTCTCGCGCTCGATACGTCCTTTATACCGCTGTAAACCTATAAAACGCTATAATGCGGTACCGATGATGATGATAAACGAGTCCTGGCATCGCGAATGCCTCGTCATAAAGCGCCGGTACGAGGATGCGTGCGACGCTCGTAAAACTGTTTAGCGCTCGCAGCCACGTAACGGAGTTTCCTAACGCCAACTGCATCTCCTCTTTGCCCCTCGCATTCTCGACGATATCGCCACGAAATCGACCACTTCCCTTATCGTTAACCGCTACGTTTTCCATCAACGTACCTTCCCGGATATTGGATCGATTCTTGTTTCGCGAACTCCTTCGCGTACGTTTCTACGTTGACGGCAATGATCCGACTCGACCAAGTTCGACCGTCCAAACTTTTATGCGCATTCAACTTTTGTTCCGTAGCACGAGAGCTCGTGGATTTTTTACCGCTTCCCGTTGTCACGTTTATTTCTGCAAGTGCACGTGTCATTTCGGTAAACGCTTCCCGCGATCAAATGGTTAAAGTTAGATCCGGACTAACGGGCTGTATATCGCGGGGAAAATGATCCATGGACGATGGAAGGGGATGCGAGTCGGTGCCTCTTCGCGAACTCGTCTACGTCGCTCTTCTTTGATCGCCGCTCGAGTGGAGCTCGCCGCGAAAAACGACGGTTGATAGAACTCACTTTCATTAACGTAGCAGTCGGTGTGCTCGGAGGAAAGTTCCGAGCAATTAATTATAGATCGACTTCGGCGAGCGCGTATCCATCGCTCGAGGATATTTGTACGCGCAGGTGTACGCCGCTGCGTTCCGGAATTCCTGCGTTTCCTAGCTCGAAGCACGATCAAAACGACCGCTCAGGTAATTCGTGGAAATACCGAGAGGGCAGGTGTATCGCGCGGAGCCTTGGATTTTGGTATTCACCACGTACGCGCGCTATCTTTTCCCTCGAATCTCGCGAATTCTGCACCGCGACTCGGGATTGCTCACCTCGAATTTTCTCCGATTCCCTCTCACGGATCCATTCTGGAAATTAACGCCACCACTCGTTCGCTCGACTTTACGGGGAAGCAAACTTGCGTGGACGTCGGCTCGAAAAACCGCCGAAATTCAGATCCGAGGCACGATTTCGAGTTCTTGCCCTCGTCGTTCAAACGGCCGGGAGGTTAATAGGGACGAATTATGTAACCGGCAAATGTGTTTATTCGCGTTGAAATTTTATCGGTGGTGAACGATTGGGAAAAAAGAGGGTATAAAAATGGGCTCGAGTCAATGGACGAGCCAGTGGCATTTCTGGTTCGTTAAAATGCGCATAAGGTAGATAGTCTGCCGAAGACAGGTCTCATCGGCTCATGGCTGTCTCGACGGCTCGAATTATCGACGGTTGCTCGCTGGATGGGCGCCAGGATATTTTTCTTTTGCCTCCTACCTTCGCGCTGGCACCTAGCGCCGCTCGCATTTACAATGTTCATCGAGATTCTCGCGCGACGCGCTTATCTCTCCGCGGCTCGATAATTCTCCCCTCGCCAATCGCGCTGTCTTCTTCCGCCTCGCGCTCGACTGGTTTTCGCCGGTTAACGCTGCGACTACTGGTCACTCCGTGGACATATTTAGAACACCGCGTTTATCTCTCAAAAAAAGGGGACAAAGAGGAGATGTCAATAATCAATATAATAATCCAATATGATACTGGAACGCCCGATTAATTATGGTCGTCGGTCCTCTCCACTCCGTGTATTTTCATCGGACGTTTATCGCCCATCCAACGTTGCACTCCGGTTCGCGCATCGGTCTCCGTCACGACTGATACGCGAAAAAAAATATTTCTACTTTATTCGTTATCTCTGAAAACGAGGGTACCGACGGCTTGGTTTCGATAAACTCCCATACGCTCTGCCAGCCGCGATCCTTTTTCAAAGCGTGCGCAAGGTCCATCGCTTTGTCCTTTTCGTGTCGCGCTTGGACGTTCGGTCCGCCACGTCCGAGAAATCAGCGATTCGCGATCGTTGTTATCTCGGCTGGAAAATCATGTTGGACGCGCGGACAAATCGCATTATCGGCCAGCGCGGCCAACACGCACATTGATACGCATTGCTTTGCACCCGTTAGGAGTTTACTACGCGTGCATCGCTATCGATTATGGAGCTTCCGTACCCGACGAATATGCCACGCCAGGCTCGCGTGCAAAAAGGGCCAAGTTGAGAAATTAATGACGAGGACTGGCGGCTGGAGCCCGAAGTAACGACGTTAAAGCGAGGCTCCGTTCTGCACGAAAGAGGACGGACATCGTCCTCCACCTCACGGTACTGGTCTTTGTCGGCGCTTTAACGCTCAACCTATCGGCCACTTTCCTTCCCACCTCTTTACAAATCAAATTCATCTTCTCGCATGTATTTTGTCCCACATTCGAGCATTATTACATATTCGAGTATTTTCCCATACGGATAACGACTTTACATAGGATATATTTACGTCGTCGAAGACTTTGAATCGCAAGCGAGTGAATTTCATGCGCAAGATGACGAATTGGGAAGTACAAAAGGGTGAATTCGAAGTGCAAAACCTGTAGTACGTATGGGCGCAAGATACGCGTCGTCGTAAATACAAGAGTTACTCGCGGGATTTCCGCAATGTCCTCGACTCGACGACAGAGTCTCTCAGGACGGCACTCGCGGCAAGTTAGATTTGCCTCTCGCGGAACTCTGCACGGTGCCGCTCACGTGCCGGCGCTTGCTTATGCGCAATCCCAAACCAGACGTGGACAAACTCGGTTTTCCAAGAGAGTTTCGCATATTTGCACGGGTTCTCCAGTTGCGGTGATCGGGTACCACCTGCTAATGCAAACTCGGTGGGCGATCGTGGGACTCCGCCGGGCGGTGTTATCTCCGAGATCCTCGGATGGGAAAAGTGTTTGCGATATTTTGACGATACTCCAAGGGGGGTCGTTAAACTTTGGCGGTGCAGCCAGAACCCCGGGGGATATCGTGAGTTTGGCGAATCACTTTAATATTCCGCTCGCTGCTCAAAATGGTCATCGCTGTCCACAGATGCTCGAGGAACGAAACGATATGTAACGCGATAGAATGGTCTTCTTGGTGAGATTTATGCGGTATTATTGATCTTCCGCTAAGTACGTACGCGTACGGAAACATCGGGAGTTTGATGATCTTGTTTGAGCATACGACCCTCCTCGTGAAACTCGAGTATAGTCGGTTGCCAAACGGGTCGACGCTCCTCTCTTTGGCTCAGGGTTCTCCTGGCTCTTTGCAACTTAAACTGTCCTCCAACGAACCCCGTTAGTTCTCGTGGAGGATCCTCGACCGTCGGAGCCTCTCTGTGCTCTAACAGCGCGATGGTTCTCCTCGGTATCTGGTTGGCGCAGGTTACACGTGATTAAGCCGCTACCGCGTACCAGCTGCGAATTTTACGACTATGCCATTCGCGGCAACGGCACTGCTGCTGACAAACGATAAGAGTGGCCTCGACGTATCCGCGCTCGAGGCTGTCTAATAAAAGCGGTCGTGCCACCGACACTCGTATGGCACGTCGATCGAGAGGGAAAACTTTTATCGCGATTCATCGATGACCATTCCGGTAGACTCTCACCGTGGACGACAAAGGATTTACCGTTAATTCCTTTTTGGTCATATTCAGCCGTCGCAATGAGCACCGATATGGATCGAAATCCAGTAAGGAATCTTTCCTCGCCGATCCTCGCTTCGCGGGCTCGCGTTAAAAGCCCAACTTTCTCTTTTTACGATCCTAATTGGTGAGTCGATGGCTTAATCGTCGAGACTGAATTATTACAGAGGTCTCCATTGTGATTTTATGCCGGCGTATTAATGCCTCGTGAATCATTTCACGTGATTCATTCGTCGTGCATTGTGCGGATCTTGGTCGGTGACAAGGGCGGAGCAAAAATAACGGCGTTTTTATCGAGGGCCATCGTGGTCATCGCGTTGGTAATAAGCGTAGGAGTCGAGCGAAGAGGATCGCGATCGACGAGCGATTTTATACCCTTCCGATCGACGATTCGAATCGCTCCTTATGCTAACTGCTCGTCTCGGCGCGGTGCGATCGCACGCGTCGAAATTCTTGGCGAGGTTCACGCATCGAGCATTCCGCTGCTCGTACGCGCGTGTACATAAGTTAATCCCATCGTGCAATTAAGTCGTGCCCGCGGTAAATGCTCGGCTCGCACGATTGCCGGCCTTTTCCGTGTCAAGAATGTGACGCCAAGCATGGTGGTCGAGTCTCACCGGCAAAGCTGCGTTTAATCGCGCGTATTTCGATACGCTCATTTTCCCGTATACTGCTTATTTTATATTTAATAAAACGCATTGTTTGCAAAGCGCCGCAAGCACTTCCCACGAGTATCGTAATCCTCATCTCTATTCCTGGATCTTTCATCGGTTAATCCACGCACCGTGAATTTTAGATTGGCCTCCAGGCTATACCGCAGACTCTGGTAAATATCCGAATTATCGTAGATACCGTTGCGATGTCGGGTCTTAGGAGACAGCGACCTTTAATCGTGCCGAGTGTTCCAATTTTCCCGCAATTGCGTGGAAAGATACTCGTACCTCCGGCGTGTTTCAAGAGCGGTTAGCGGCATCGAAAAGAAGGACGAAGGGCTCGAGGCTCGGTTCTCCTCGAAGCCCGCCGTGAAATGCTATCTCTCGCTTTCCACTCGACGCATTCAATGTTCTCGTCGTCGTCGTCGTCGTCGTCGTCGTCATCCGCACGGCGCGTGTGAAACGTTCCACGCGGCTATCCGACACTGCTCCTCTTCGCACGGAGGACGGATAGGGCAAAGGGAGCCGGAGAAAGGGTGGCTGGAGGGCGGTGGGTGGAATAGAGAGAACACGATCTCTATTCACGTCCGGCCTCTCAACTTTCCAGACGACAAAAGTTTATGAAATTCCCCGAAAGCTCGGCCTGGACGAGGAGGACGTGACGGTACGCTGGCGAGGAGCCGTTCCTCGAGCTTTCATCGGAGCCCTCTTCGCCGGAGTACGTCTCTCCCGATGGCATTTAAGATACCACGATGCCATTGTCTTTGTCGCACAACGCTGCTCGCCGTCGCGTCATTTCTCGGTGACCACCTGCGGAGTCTCGACGTTGTAACTCCGAAGTTCTTTTTATTCCAATCCAAAGCATTTGAATGCCATTACGAATCGATGCTTCGGGAACGATCGAAGTAATCGCGGATTTTAGTCACGAATAGAGAATATCCGCAAAGAGTTGCATAGTTGTCGAATAAACGTTAATCGCGAAGCAAAGCGTATTTCCTGCAGCATCAACCTTTCGACAGTATCTTGCCGTTCCTGCCACGGGATGCACTCCGCGATCCTTTATTTCGCGACGGTTCTATCGCTGGGCGAATGCCCCGTTAGGAATCCTCTGGCTCTTTCGCGTCGCGATTATAACCTTACTCGCTCCGCTCAAGTGGCCGTCCTGGGTCGAGGCGAATCCGGGACTGGATCGAAATTGCTGCACCGGGGAACAAAGATTCTCTCGCGATTCCGTTAAACGTACAAGCGCCGCGGAGTCGCTTCTCTCGTTCTCTTTTGGCTACGGCTCGTATATATGATACGCGGCGTAGATCGCCGAGCGATTCGAGTCCTGCTCGGAGCTTCGCTACGAGTACTCGATCCGCGCGTTTTACCGCCAGGACACTACGGTTATTCCACGATAGGCATTTATCGTTCGACTCGAAGAATCGCTCGTTTAAGACGCGTTCCCAGAGCTAAAGCCTGCACGCGATTCGCAAAGAATCCAAAAGTAGCGACAGCGATTTGACCCGAATTCACCGAAAGTTCCAGGCTATAACCGTTGAGCCATCGTGCCCTCCAGCTCCCCTGCCCCTGAACTTTCCGAACTCGAATCGCAGGGCCAACATCGCGCACCGCGCTCGCGATGACCCCTTCGACAAGTGCAACACTCTCCAGAATCGCGCGGCGACGTCTTCGCTCACCCTTTCGCCTCGATTTCCCCAAACAAGCGTCCAGCGTGGGGAGCCTCGACCACAATGGAGAGCGGCGCGAGGCGAAACAAAGGGAGCGTTTGGCCGGGGTATGAAATTTAGCAAGGCACCGGGGGCAATTTCTTCGCGGTCCTGCCGTGGCCTACCTCCTCCTAGTCGGCGGCGTACGCGATCATCGCAACTCGGTCGCTCCACGTCCGGGTAACCCGATAGCCGGAGCTTGGCCGCACAGTTCGGCGCTCTCCCAGGGCCCATTGTCTCCCGGCAGTTTATCCTCGTAACCCAACGCTCATTGTGCATCCTGCACGCCGGTGGTTTTGCTCGGCTACCCGTCGATCTCTCCTCCCACCCTCTTTTAGCCGCCTCCGCCCTTTTCCATCCGACCGCCCGCCCTCTCCTCGCGCTTTCCCGCCGAACCTATGAATTTATTATTCCACCTTCCCTCACTTTCCCTCGCTTTCGACGCGCTCTCCGAGCGGCCCGAGTGCGCGGCTCGGGCGTAAAGCTGGAAAGCTCGAGGGACGGCGGCTGGAGCGTGGGAAGGCGGGCCGCGGGGAGGAAACTCTCCGTGGAATCGGCCGCGGACGCCTCCTCTGACTTTTTGTTTCGACGGCACCGAACGAGTCGGCGCCACGATCCTTCGGGGTGCAATTAGTCTTTCCTACGGCCGGAGCGCGAGCTCGTCTTTGCGCGACGTCGATTCGGACGTGGCCCGGTTTTTCTCGTGGTACTCGCGTCACGCGCCGTGTAGGACTCTAAGGTGAGTCGAATGACGCGCGATTTCTAGCGTTCCGCGAATCCAACCTCTAGCATCGCTCGTATATTCTCGAGTTTGCTCAAAAAAAAAGATGGTTCGTGATTAGTAGCGGATGAACTTGGCTCGTTTTCCTCCTCGTAGCCCGGTGGTTTTGGAGAGGGTTGATAAGGCCGCGTAACCTTAACCCGTTTCTTCCTTATTATCGGTGCCTCGTGTCCGAAGTAATTCCCCTCCGTGGCCGAGGGAGGAGGGTAGCGATTTAAAAGGCAATCGGGGAAAGGGGTAAAGGGTCGTGGAAAGGCACCGAAAGGCGAGCGAGAGCGTGGGTTAGGAGGTGTAGGCGAACTTCGGCCGGGGGGTCGATAGTGGCTAATGTAAAAACTTGCGTGCTGACCTGCAAGGCTATTTCCAACCGGTCGATACATCGCGCGCCGTGTTCTACACGGGTAAAGAACGCGCGACGGTACTTCCCAGGGGCCACTGACATGAATTATCGTCCTGGGTAGAATTCGACAACCTGGAGGGGACGGGCGCAAATTACTTTCCCGCTATTTTTATTTCGCGCGAAGGATATATCCTGTGTCTCACGGCCATGGGGAATGTCCGATCGCCGCTTTTACCCTCCTATTTTTAGCGGCGATTTATCGAGCCTGGTCGTTAACGCAAAATTGGAAAGTACGGCGCGTGAGAGCGCTCGCGACGTCTCTGGCTGGATCCGTCGTAAACGCGCGCTTTATTGCCAGCGTCGCGTACGATCCGCGCGCGCTACTGTTTACTTTGAACGAGCAAAAAGACACGCGCGCTCGAGGCTCTTTCGCGGAGATAAAGGTCTGTCGGAGCAGATACGACGAGCGCGGACATTGGTCCGCGCTTTTGTACGAATATCGGCCCGCTAAAAACTCCGCGTACGGAGGAAAATAATCGGTTTCCACTTGCCGCTGAAAAAGGCATTCCCGAAACTTGGAGCGGTCGATGATACGACTAGAATCGGCCTGGACGTTGGTCTTCGCTTCCACGCGAGTAGCCATTCATCGTGAATATAGCACGCGGATAAATTTAATTCCTTTTCAAGCTCGGCTGAAAAGAGCACTCCTCGAGGAAGTAAATGGGAACGGAATGCCCGTCGTATATTTCTCGGTAGTGCGTTTTATCAGAACGTTGCGCGAGCAGTGGCGTGTATCAAGCGGGCAGTAAAAGACGGGCAAAACGATTTGGCGCCAGTAATTCCGCTTCGCTGCCTAGTTCCGTCGCTAATTGATCGAGATACGCGCCGAGTTCGGCGCGGCGCGTATTTCTCGAGGCGAGAGAGCGCGGTACGAAAAGGAGTGGCCGTCCTTTGATTTCCGGGCCGTGGTCGCGCCAACTCGTAAAACCGGCCAGTCGCCCTTAACGCTAACCGTAACGGCACTTCGCGTATACCTATTCTTATCGTAACCGGCTTAGATTCCGGCCAAAGTACTTTAGAGAAGGATGTCAATCCGTCGGACGGGCAAGCCGAGCGATGAATTTTCCTGGGTGAAAAAAAAGAAGCGAAGGAGCGAGAAATAGAAATTGAGAAATCGATGAATCGGATAACGTAAGGATCGACGTAATGTTGAACGAACGAAGGAAGTAACGATTTCCATCGTTTAATTCGAAATGAAATTCCGAAGCGCGTCGTTCGATCGAGCCTTGCACGGTTAATGTTAAGGTCGCCATTCGATATCGTTTGTATCCAGGGCGTATTAAGTAGCCGGTCAATTTAGAGGGAATGAAGTTTACAACGCGAGCCGGCTCGTTTCCTCGAGCGCGTAATAACGGTGCAGCCGACTGGCGATAGGACCGATATTCTCGCTCGCGGATTTCGTCCTTGCCGAGGTGCAATCAACGCCACGTGAAACTTAGGGCTTTCCCGTATGCCGACATAACGTTTTATTAAAGTTAAACGTAACGCCCGACGTGTCTTCATTAAGGAGAAGTTTACAGTCGGGCTTTGGCCACGCAGGTACGCCTTGCCGCGATTTACATTCGCGCCGGTCTCCGGTGGAATTTTGCACGAGGAGGGAAAACTACGGGAAACTTGCTTCGGTTATTTATACCGCCTGTATTATTCAAGAATGCCGGTCGGGTAGGAGGCCAAGAAGGAAGATGTCGAGTTTACGGATGCATCGCTCGTGGGACGTCCTTCGTTCCCTCCACCGACGATTCTCAAATCCGTTCCTCCTCCGTTACCGTGCTTTCATAAATCAAGGCGATCGAAAGTCGCGCGGTGATTTGAATAACGTAAGAAAGATATTGGAGTAAATGTATTTTCCTCGAAATATTTCCATCGGTCGATAAGCAGGATGGTGAATAGCGGTGCGGAGTTTGCCCTAAATTCGAGGTCCTATAACCAAAGTCCAACGCGAAGGCTCGCGCTGGATCGATGCAATTAATGCGGTCTTGCAGCGAGTCACGGCGATGCAACGTTTAATTTCCAGGGAACAAAACGTGCGGTTACGGGCGATGCTTTGGCGGAATTGATGGGTACGCCTCGTCCTCGGTTTCTCTCGGTAAAAGCACCTCGGGACGATTTTGTAATTGCACGTGGGGGACAGGAATTTCCCCTCTCTCGCTCGAACGCAACTTACGCATCGATGTACAATCACGGCAGTGGCTATAATCGCGCGGGAACTTGACAATGACGTAAGAATGTAGGTCAAGGCGCGAAATGCTCGCGATCCTCTAGAACCATCCGGCTCGAAGGAACTAATTTCCTACGAACGACGCGCGGGATTCCTTTCTCTTTGCCCCCTGCTCTCAACCGCGCCTCCCTTCCTCCCCTCCTTCTCCAGCGCTCCTCGTCGCCGCTTCGCGTACAAAACATCGGACGATTACGTCCCTACGAGTTCATCTCCCGGTTTAAATTTAGATCGCGAGATTCAATCGTACTCCACGGATCGATTCGTACCGCCGCTCGTGCGTATTGTTTTCCTTCGACGTATTTTCGCTTTACGACCCTTCCGTGCGTGATTATCGATTTGCGATAATGGCGGCTGGAATTTTCCGGGATTACTTGTTTACGAGGCAGAGAAAGGTTAATTTATTTAGAGGCGCGACACCGACACGCCGGGACTTGGGCCGAACGGCGAAACGAGCTACGGGAGACTCTTTCGAGTTAGCGTCAATTTCGGATGCAAATTCGTTCACCCGATTAAAGCGTCCGCCGGGGCTATTTTTGCGAGCGAATTCAGCATTAGCGTATGCAGGCCGTGTTCGACCGGCGAATTGGCTTCTATCCCCGCGAAACGGCGCCCCGACGCGTAAATTAGCCCGTTGTGCCCGACGATATAAGGAAAAGAGGGAAGCTTCGGCCTTGGCTTTGCCTCGGGACTCTACTTCGGTAAAAATGTATTTTTTCCCGCACATTAACGAGCTTAAAAGCAGGCTATTTCGGACGACAGAGAAACTTTCGCGGAGCTTTATTTTCCCGGAATATATACGCGCGATGAGAGCTATCGATTTTCTCCACCATTCTTTTTCTCTCCGGGGCGCAGCTTTATTAGCACGGCCACGATTCGGTTTTAATTGAGTTTTCCCTCGGTTTTTTTCCCGAGCTCGAGCCACCCAACGCCGGATCCGCGACGCGAGGGTTAATCGATGGATCATTTTCCAGTTCGCCCTGCTTTGTTCCATTCGAAATTCGCCGACGAAGCCGCGATAGATGTGCGGACTGCTCCAAAAGAAATTACGCTCGCTCTTTATCCGCGCATTATTCGTACGTTTAAGACTAGGGCAACCGGTATTCTAGTAATGATAATACATTTTTTTGAAGTTGATCCATCGATCAATAAGCGTGTACGTTTTTCTGGCACACTCTGTATATTCGATGATTTCGATACGCGTCTCCTAAGAAATTTTATGAGGTATTTCGTATCGCGTATGCATGGATACTAGAGTTGCTCTTACGAATGGCACGCACGCGAGTTCGCAATGTCGCGGATCGAGATCATCGATCGAAAAGCTCAAACGCACTTTTCCCGTGGCTAGGCAGTCCACGTTTCGTCGTCGCTGTGACGCTATTTATGGATATCCGAGAGGAGGAACTTTAGGGTCTGGCCTTACACGCGGTTCTCTCGCGGGGAAGAAAGAGTTCCGTGAGAATCGCCCTGGCGCATGTACGCGCCCGTCTGTCCGCAATATTTTTCCAGCCACGAAGAGGGATGACATATGCGCAAAGCGACCTGGAAGTTTCGAACGATAACTTCCCCCTCGCAAACGCAGAGCGATTCAATTTATTCTGCCTACTACGAGAGCTCGCTTATTGAGCGTTTCAGCATGTTGGCTATCGCTTACTTCAAGATTCTTTGACAGATACGAACGTACCGCAGGATGGCTCGGCGGAACATTATTGTTATTAGATCAACATAGGGAGTACAGTCTGGGGATTGAAACCGCGAGTTCCTCGTTTCCGCGAATTTCCTCGAAATTCATCGAGCTCGAAAGCTCGCGTCTAGAATACGAGAAAGTTCCTCCTCGAATCATTGCGTTTCTCTTCGTTCAGAATGTTTACGCGCGTCACGCACGGGACGATAAACGTCCCGGTAAGCGAATGTCTATTATAGCCCGAGACTCCCTCATATTCCGACGCGCTGCCCTTGAGAAAGAACGAGGGTTCTTCGCAGGGCCTTATACATCCTCTGGAAAGGTTGCGCCTGCTCGTGCTCCTGCGGAGATCGTTCCTGGGCTAGCAGAATTCATCGCGCGCAATTTGCCCCCCGGCTTCTCGGAGGATCCGTGTAATATTTTTAGGAAAGTACTCGAGGCGGGGCGTCTTCGCGGAATCGTGTCGTGCAGTTCGCCAAGTCATCGAGACGCGGTAATCCCCGGGAAACCAGAGACGAGTACCTCGACCGTCCTACCGACGAAAGTTCATCCTCCTTCGGTCGCTTAGCTACTAGAATCGCTTAGGTACACGTAATAACCTGGACGTTCGTAAGACGTAACCCAAGTTCTTATTACCAAAACTTACGTGCCGAGAGCGGTCCGGAAGTTCTGGAAGGGAATTCCAGCCGCGAGACTGCCCCGAGCCCGTGTATTTCGTCTATGAGAACAGGAAGTATTCTCAGGATTCCTGTTACCCGCTGTCCCGAGGAATTTTCTTCATCTCGCGCATCGATCCCTCGTATATCGGAAAGCGCTCGAGAGAGGATTCCCGGGATCGAAGGTTGAGGTCATTAAGGCGGATATCCACGTGTTTAAAGCGAGTTCTATCGGCAGAACGATTCTAAAGTCCCGGTAAACACTCCCGGTACAATGAAATAAAGATCCTCGAAGTATGTGGGAAACGTCTGTTATGTTCGAAAACAAGTGTCTCCATGTTTGTCGATGTAAATTTTCGCATACGAGATCGAGTATGGACGAAGAACGTATTTTTTGCAACACCTGCTTTGAAAGTTCGATTTTCGAGCGTTTTCTGCGAGTTGCTCCTATTGCATTTTGTAAGTATCTTTTTTTGATCGATAACATCTTAATGAATACGAATAAACCCAACGTGCGCCTTGGGTAATTAACCACGAGAGCGTTCTTTTAACTCGATTCTTTCACTCTTGCTTAAGTAGGGCATTTCGTCGTAATCCTTGAAAGTACGTTGCATCGATTGTGAATTTTTAAGCGAGAAAAGTGAACTTGCCATCGCGTGCTAACGTTCCTTTAATTTATGTCCCTCGTTATAAGTCGAATATTTATCGTATCGGATGTTTTTGAGTGCTAATTAAGCAATCGCAGAGCGGCTGTCGTCTCCATCCTTAATGCGGTATCCGGTGTGGACGTTGCTTTAATTATGGCGAGCTGGCTTTGATATTAAAAGCAAGGCGCCAGGAATAATTTCAAGAGTTGGAAGATGTCTTGCCATTTTGTTTCGGTAATTAGTTCGGAGTATTCGAGTTATGTAATTCTTGATACCCGAGCTCTGGCGACTGAGTAACGGCAAAAGTATTACGAACGCTTGCACACGCAAAATAACGAGATACACGCGGTGTGCCATTGTCGTACGGATCGTCATTAACGGCTGGCCTAATTGACGTCTCGTGAAAATAATATCGATCGCTCGATTTCAACATGCGCCATTGATGAAGCTCGTTCCAACCACGGCGTTTAATTAAAATTTGATACATTCGCAAATTGATATAACCGAGGATATTTGCCGTAGATTGTACGTCGATTTTTCAAAAATTGCTCAGAGTTCTTCGCAATCGTTTCCTCCATAGTCCATTGCGTTAAGAGGTATTTTACCAATTTTCCGTATGCCAGGATTATGTATTTTTTCCCGATAAGCATGAAGGCTCGTAAGAAAGTTTCCAGGAATTAATTTTGAATACAAGCGGAAAGAAATAGATTTTACATTTTTTACGGCATTAATCGAGCGCGATGGCCATCTTGATTTTTCTCCGGAACTAAATTTTTCATTTCAAGCTCCCAGGCAGATCGTTCTCCTAAAAGGCGGACGGCGGAATCGTATCGAAACTTTCATCTCGACTCGCTGGAACACGGAATTAGAATATACCCCGGCGCCGTCCTATTAGTTTTTTTTTCCGGGAGCCATAAAATATCCAGCTTCCATGAATACGTAATTTCATTAACGCACCCTTACACGCGAGGAGGAAAGTTAATCGAAAGTTGACACGGTTTTCCGCGAAGGCGTTGCTCACATTTGTCGTGGTTTTTCCGGGAAAATAGCGTGCAAAGACGTCGGTCCAAATGAGATCGAGAGGGTGCGGAGGGTCGAAGAGAATTCTGCGGCCCAAATTCATTTACGAGTTTCTTTGAGGGGCGTTGACGCTAAACTATTTTATTAGGTCCGAGGGCCGGCTCGGTTTTTTCTGGGAAATCGTTTGCCGCTTTACGGAGCCCACGATATATTTCTAACGCGTTAATGTCGTCGGAAGAATTTCATCGATTGGCCCCGAGGGAGCGTGAGCTCGTCGAAGAATGTCGATTGGATCTACTTTAATCGGCCGACCGGCCAACCGTGAAACGATCGGAATCGATCAAACTTCCCGATTAAAACTTCTTAATTCGAGGAAAAAGTTTTGTGGACTCTATCCGCTAGCTTGAAAAATTAATACTCGGCTATGCGGAGGCATCTATACTCGATAAGGAATCACTTTTATAATCCCCATCTCGATTCGCGCAAAGTACTTTTTATCCTCGACACTGCCTAATAATTAAATATACCCTAATAATTCAATCGGCACTCAGTTTTGCCGTCATTCGGAGCAATATTCTGGATTTAATAAATTTCTTTCTCAAACAAGCGACAGGAGGAGCTGATCGATTTAATAATTCGATGGACGAGGTGTTAAAACAATGTGCTTCTTTTCCAAACGCCTTTTCGACGGCACGCCCGTGTGCTGGATTTCTTTGTCGAACGTACGGAAACAAAAAATGACGGAGCGCAAGGGGTTAACGAACCGACAGGAGGCGCAAATATCTGACGCGGATCAAGAGCGACACGCCGTAACCTTTGGCACTCTGTCGCCGCCTTTTTCCTTCTCGAATCTCCCGAAGACGGCGCCGGGGGCACAAAACCTATCGCTTCCTTGCCCGACTCGCTATCGCGCTCTGCCGTATTTACTCGCGGGTTCACACTCGACTTGCTCGCAACTCGATACGCCCGTATTTGATTACGCGCAAGTGACACATGCGCCCGCGTATACCAAGTGACTCATTATTATCGTTTACCCGCAAACTCCAGTCAAAGCATCCGGCCCGATGCACGCCCTCGGCCACGACGAGCTGCTCTCGACGCCCTGCGAGCCCCGACCAGATTTTCCACGCCTGGATATTCGTTCGACCACTACGCTTCGATGTTCTTCGTTGGTATTTCCAGTGGCATATGGTCGTGGATCGAGCAACCGAATTGGAACGCTGGGTTACGGATCTTGCTTTATTTTGGTTCTTACGTGGGCAAGCGAAATCTACATTGTGTGACAGCTTTGTAGCTTAACGCTTAATACTGGACAACGAGGAATAGGGAATTGGAAGAATTGTAGGATATTTTTGTAAGAGCATGTAAAAAGTAATAAGTCGAATACCAATAAGGCTAATACGACTCTCCTGGATTGAAAGTAATCTTTTGAACAGCGGCAAATAGTATTGCTGTTCGGATGGTGGAAAATGATTGGATGGTGTGGCTCACGTTCGTAAAGGTTTAATAGCGGTTACGAATGTCGTGCACGTTTCGCGATGAAATTCGATCGATGATTTTGATCGATATTTCTATAGAACCGCACGCGGAACCCGTGTATCTGGATTGGTTAATACGATGTGCGGATTTATCGAACATGCTGGCATGTTAGCGGCTTGTCGACGCGTACCTCGGTACTTGCTGCGTTTACCTAATGAGATTTACCGGTATCCAATTACGTAAAGTGCTTTTCTGACGGTCGCTTCGATTCGCACCAATCAATTTCAGCATCCACGTTGGACTGATTTTTATACCTGTGGGTCTATGTCTTCGTAACATTAATTTATTCCAAACCCACGGACGTGCATCGTCAGATATCGCATAGGTTACATCGATATTTTTAAAAAATCGAGTTAAACCAATCTATTATCTAGCTTTTAACGATGCGAGGAAATGTTCGATCAACTTAGGAATAATTATCGATCCCAGAAGTTTATCACGGATGAAAAGAATTTAAACGAAATTTTGACTTTGACGCGAAACAGGGTTCCTCGATGTTTCACGAATGTATCGTGTACGATTTCGAAAGAATTTACCGACGTGCCTCCTCGTCGGGAAACAATGGTCACAAAAAGCCCGCTAATCTGCGTGCGTGTTACGGCCGATTAAGGCCGCATAATGTGTTTGAATTTTTGTCCGTTTCAGGGTGCATTTAAAGTAACGCTTAAGCGAAAGCGTCACATTCCGTGATACGCATTGCGTGTTGCGACAATCTGCCAGTGTCGTGTGCCATTTAATACATGCACCGAATAATGTAAGCCCCGATGATAAGCCGACGCGGTCTTTTCGGGTATCTTTGACAAGTGCTCTCCACGCTAATTGTATATAACCTATCGGAGAACGTTTGTACAGGGGACGTACCCTTTCACGCATGCACCAGGGCCTTGGTTACTTTCACGATCGAACGTCAAGATCGAGAAAAGAACGTCTTTCTCGCGGAGGCATTACCGCGAGAATTTCAGCTTAGAAGAACAATTATTTACATCTCTTATGTTTGCTCTTGATAAATCGTTCGCTTTAATCCGTGATTCACAGCAGCTCAAGCATCGGAATTTCTTTATTTTTTGCGAGTAGACGAAATTCGGGGAGAGTTATTGGATGAACGAGACATATGCGGCGCAATAAGACATGGTCGTTGAATTCAGCGGGTCGTGTACGCACACAGTGAATATAGAACGTAATGAGAAAGCTCCGTTGAATTCTTAACGAAGAGCCCTCGTCGATCCTTATCTCGAGAAGCGCTGCTCCATCGAACCATTCGCATCACGGTAAAAGCATCGAGATAAGGGGGATGTGTCTTCCTCGAAAACACGCGTCACGTCGATCGTCGTAGACGTGGCGAGTGTATCGATCCTATTCCTTTATCGCGCGGATCTTCGCGATGGAACCGCAATCGGAAGTTGAAAACGATGAAAATGAGAAGCTGGCCCGCCGATCGTTGGTCGCACGCCGCAACGTTTTCGACGGACCATTTGCTACGTTAATGACCCTTTTTGGGCATACGTGTTTTCCCGCCGAAGCGATGTCCATTAATCGGGTCGGAGCATGGCGCTTCATTGCGAGGGTATTATCGTTTTATTTTATTACTCAGCCTTTGTACTCATCGCGGCGCCGTATGGCGGATATTAATAGCGACGCGGGGCAAAACGTTGTCGGTAGTTGTTAAAAATGAAATCAAACCGCGCTCGTAACCGCGACGTAGCCTCGATCGCAGTTCCACGAAAATGTTCTTTGTTTGCTCGTATCGAGCATCGCGCTCCGTTGCTCAACCTCTTTTAACGGAAGCCCGGTTTTAAATATTTGGTTTCCTCCCCGATAAACGGATCGTTGAATCATTACATTTTGCGATGTACAAGAGAAACGATCGGACGTACGTACACGATTATATTTTAAGTGCGCTTTGAACACGCGCAAATGCTCGTTTCGATCGCCGATAGCCTTATTATCGTCCGTGAATGAAACTGGATGCAGGACATTATGTCGATAGGGTAATTCATTTGCATCGATTGTTCGTAACTTAATTGGAGCGTACGCAAGGACGCATCGTGACGATAAATCGCGGCATACTGTTCTCAGTGTTGTCCGCGTGGCCATAATTGCGTTTCAAACTCTACCGCCGATTATACGCAACTTTATACGCGCCCTACGTAAGCGGGTGGCCTGGCAATATCGCGTATTCGTCTCACGGTTAACACCCTCGTCGGTTGTAACCCCTACATAGCGCCCAAAAATTTGTTCTACCCGTAAGAAGCTTTGGCGCTGATTTATTTTTCCTCTCCGCTTCCACTCGCTCCTTCATATATAATCCGACGCGAATGATTGGTCCTTCGGAGCAGTCGTTACCCTCGACGACTGGTATTTAACTCGGGCGTGAGCCCTTTTCCAGGAAAATTCTAAAACTCCAACCCTTACATCTGGCTGCATCGTTTTTGGAAATTTTAGCGTCCATCGTGCCACGAAATCGTTTAGCTAGACATCAACATGGGCAATGTGGCAAGTGGATCCTCAAACGGACTTTCCAAGGTTAATGGCTCGGAGGAAATTTCGGAAGCTGGGAGAGGAAGTTTCGTCCTTTAACGCAGCCCGTAGGAAATTCCGCGACACGTGCGCACGCCGATTTGCTAATCCTCCTTTTCCTTTTGCCGTGTCAGCGACTCGCCGGCAGATGATGCATGGGGTTATTAACGCCACGGCCGGCTGCACCGTGGCAACTTTTACAGGATGACGAAGTTCAAGGAGCTTTCCCCGGCACCTCCAGACTTCGGTGGTTCGTTTCACGCCGAGAGAAGCGCCGAAGAAAGCACGTCGCACGCCGGATATCCGCGGGTTCAAAGGACCTCCGCTTTTTGCAACCGACGTTTAACCCCCGGAAATAACGCTGTCGCGACATTTTGCACGGTCAAAAGAGAATTTCCCAAAAATCGGGTATTCCTGAAGGCGCGGACGCGTCTGATTTGGAAAGGGATAGAAACGGCGCTTTACATACATTCGTGAGAATAAACGAAAAGTTTTCTACCGACAATCCACAAAGAATGGTATAACATCGATCCTGATCTCGAAGCAAGAATTGAAAAGGATGTCCATCGAATTGATCAGATGCAAAAAGTTTATGGCTTTATTCGAGAATTAAAATGGAAAAGGGGAGAGGGCATGCAATATGGCGTGAAGGGCAACTCGTAACGCCGGCACATATCTCGTAGAATTTTGAAATTCGCCGCACCGTTTTACCGCGTAGGCTTATCCGTTATACGAGCGAGTATAACCACTCGAAAGGGCTCCCTTTCCCAGCTTTTTATTACCTTATTTCACGCAGGGCGGAGTCGAAAATGGGATTAGAGCGGGCTCCGGGGCAACTCTAGTTTTTCTATTTGGCTACTCGATCGTAAAACGGTAAAGCTGCGCCTCGCGGATCGTACCGTCTCACTGTCCCGTGTAATCTCGCGAAAGCGCTTCGACGTGGACGTGGAATTTGCGATTTTATAGACCTTCGATAGGAGCGACAGACGTTTATGTCTCCGGCCGAGATGTCTTTCGGCACTCGAGGAAAATGAGTCCATTTTTGTTCGATGGCGCTGCCCATCGAAACGCCTCGGGACCGTGGTTGAAACGAAATCGTGAAAAAAAGGCGGTTGGCCAAATATGGGATCTGATTCTAGCAATATTTTGACCCTCTTGCCGGTATCCTTTTTTTTTCTTCTTTTCGTCCAATTCGCGGAGGTAAATCATCGAAATTTACTACCATTTTTAATTACCTATACGTACATCAAAGTGTGAGTACAAACGTTTATGTCGTCGAAAGTAGAAAACGGTGTTGCTCCGCGTAATCGGCTAATATCGCTATTAGGTTCCGCCGCATTCGTGTGAATTCAGTGTGCGAAACGCGTAAAAACATTGGCCGTGACGCGGGCTAACGCGGAATCCCAAAGTGCGAACGTGAAAAATGTGTTGGGCGGCTTCCGTTGATGCGGCTAGAATCCGCATGGACCGTCGGTGTTTACCGTTTACCTTTGAATTATTATCCCACAGTATACGCGCCGTACCATAAAAAACCAACTGCGCTACACGTCCCTTTAATGCATCGGTGTACAATCCGGTGCTGTCGAGCGGAAATACTTTTTCAAACCGAAATTCATCCTCCGCGCGGCAAACAAGGCTAACGAATTTAATTACATTACCCGCTTATTCGGATTTCCGTATATAAACTGCGTCTATATATATATAACTACATAATACAGACATTTTAATTCCTTCCTGATAATTATCGACGAGCAGACATACTTTCACGCGTTGCACTTTCGCCTTTAAAGGCAAATCGATTTCCCGAAGCTCTTCGGCAAAAATAGGGTTTTGCCGAAAACTTAAATTCGTAAGGCCAAAGCGACATTAACGAGTCGCGTTTAAGTCCTTCCGCCGATAGTCGCAGGGTCGTCCTTATTAAAACCCCCATTTGTCGGTATTCAAAGCGGTAATAACGCGTCCCATAAAGCCAAAGGGCGTGCGAGAAACCGTGAAAAACGCGTAGGTACGAAGGGCGCGCGCAAAACCGGCGTCAGTTGGCGATGTTTACCCTGTCCCCTGAATTATTGCGGGACGTACCCGTTGGGCACAGTCGCGGACTATCCCATTGTACCCGTAATGTCCCTGTATTGCCGCGTCTCGTCCTACGCCGTATAAATCAGAACCCTTTTGAAGCGCGGATTAAAACGTCAAATAAATTTGGCGGCCAGGCGGCGTGACGCTATACGTCGATCGGGACGTCGATGCGAGGCCTTCGTTTTCTACGTCAGCCGACATTTTGTCGCGCCTGCGTAATGGACGCGTAAAGGAGGGAGGATGAAATCCAAAAAAACCGCTCTTCTTCGCTCCCGATACCGTACCGAGCGATTTCCCTTCGGCTCATCGTGTACGCACTTCGATCTTCCCGGAGGCCTATCGCCGAGGGAAAATGAGGGAGGAGGGGGGAGAAATTCCCGATTGATTGGCCCGTACGAAAAATTTCGATGCGTCGATACCAGCCTTGGTCCCGTGGAATATTTCGAGGGCAGAGCGCGCAGATTGAAATCTGGATTCGGCAGAGGCGGGGGCGGGGGCGGGGCAAACGCGGGACGGTGCATCGCGAAAACGAACTAACGAAGCATCCGGCTGTGTATCCTGCGCGAGTTGACGTATCGATACGGTCTTTGCGCGTTTTACAAAATCGCTGATGACCGCCCACTTAAATTTCATCCATCGGCTCTCTCCCCTCCCCTTCCCCTTTCCATCGCTTTTCCCAGCTACCCCTCTCCGTTCCTCCGTCAAAATCGTATAAACTGCATTTCCGATATTCGAATATCAAAGAGAAACGGACGCCCCGTTTCTATGGGTTTCCGAGCCGAAGATAAAACGGAAGCAAAAATAAGGGAGAAGGGTAGGCGAAGTGGAAGGATATGGGATTGATGGGGGAGGGATGCGAGGGTGAGAGCGGATTTCCATATTTGAAGGAGCGACACGAATGCACACGTGCCAGCGCGATTTTGCGAACGAACGTTAATGGACGAATAAAATCTCGCGAAAGGCCGATGTCCACTTGTAGATAATTAAATGGCCGGCCTGCCGTTCGCTCCATTCATTCGCGCTCGGTGAAACTTTGTTTGCGAATTCCTCGGGGAAAGGAAGGTCGAACGAATTGAACCCGAAAATTCGAGTTTCCAGCGGTAAGCGGACGTTTTCAATGGAGCTCGCCGGTCGAGCCTTTTTTGGCGGTTCTTTTGCGAGTCCCTGGAGAGGAAAGGGGGGATTATAACGCTTGGTGATATTCCCGTTGGATAGAATTTCAATTTAGTCGCTTGTACCAAGAGGTTGCTCGCTTCGTTAATGGAACAACAATAGCAATAATAATAAGAATAATAATAATAATAAGGAGAATCGGGTAGAAAAACGACTCGAGCGCTCCGTCGATTCGAATCGACCGTTTTTCAGGCGAACCGTATACGCGCACGATTCCGCGCTTCTACGCGCTTTCCTGCAAAAGCGAAAAACGAATATCTGTCCGCATCGACTTGCCCACCCCGTTGCAAATACACGGTAATAAAAGACACGTCGGTCGGCAATAATTATCTCGTATTCCAGCGGAATTCACGAGGCGGCGCGTGAGTCCGGAATCTAAATCATTTTAGTAGGTCGCGGGTCTGCATTTATCTTTAGCACGAGTAATAACACGCCGCCTGTTTAACGAGCATTAGGGTGGTCCCGTGGACAGAGATAACAAACGCGATGTCAACGGCACCCATTTTCACCCCTTCCTTGGCGTTACTTCGGGGAGTAACGCTGCACACGGTCGATGTTATCTTTCGTCCACTCGAAGGTATACAAACGTTAACGATGATTACGAAACTGGGGACGATGTATATTCTCATACTCGGCCTCGACTTCCGCCGGGGCTTTAAACCGCGCGTAAACAAACGCTGCACTTCTTTTTCTGGCTCGCGGCTCGTTGTATCGCAATAGGATTGAGATTTACGGAATTAGAATCGAGTATTATTACCCCGATGACACGTTCGGCCGACACCGATCATTTACATTTACACCGAACGACATCTCGCATAATTTTGAGAGACACGAATTTGGCTCGTCCATGGAACACCCGGCTACGACTCGTGGACAATACTCGAGGCCACTACAGTCGGGTGGTATGGTTTCCTGGTCAAGGGCTCCCCGCCTCTTTTCTTTGCCGCAGGCGTAATTAAATTCCAAAGCGGCCGGGGGCTACGCGTGATCGCACGCACTTTGCCGCGAGGCACGCAGGAATTTTCCTCGACTTCCGGGGAAGCCGAGCAGGACATTCGATCCTTTGGGAGTTCTGCTCTCGTCGATATCCGCCGAAAGAAACACGCCGGTCATCGATTTTTATTACCAAGATCGTATCTCGATCGATCGGAGACCCCTGGTAAGCGACGTGGATGGTTCGGAAATATTTTACGACGAACGCGTCGGAGATAAAAGTGTGATTAAAATATGGCGAATAGCCGAACTCTGTGATCCTTCCGTTATTCGAAAGTCATTTTAAGTAGCAGATCCTCGGCTAAACTTTTCTTTAACGATCAAAGTTAAGACTCGTTCCAAATGGGAAAAGTTATTGTTACCGCGCGGACCGATAAATTTTCGGCGGGCACGCGGCCCATCGTTTTTCCCTCTCGCGGTTTTGATGAAATAGAAAAGTTCACGTCGCAATACAGATTGCGCGGTCGAAGCCAGCCCCCGGTGGTTAGGAACTTATCACTTGGCGGACCAATAATTTCCCATCCGTGCAGGATGGCTTATGCGAACCCGAAATGGCCGCGCTCTGCGCCCCTGGATTTCCTAGTTTATGATCTATCGCCGCTATAAACCATTTAATTCAGTCCTGCCCGGCGCACCGTGTTTGGGAAGTTGGAAAAAAGGCGCCTCTCCCTCCATCCTCTCCCTCCTTCGTCGATCGATGGCCGCTCGTAAACGAGGAGGATCCATAGGCTCTTCCGTATCCACGATGTTTATGAATGACGCGGCAGGTTCACGAGCAACATGGTGGAAGAACGGATTGTAGCGAACGCTTTGGATCTCCGCTTGATTTTTGTTCCACCGAAATTTTCCAGACTCCTATTGGAAAATTCGACGTCGGTCTGAAACGCTCGGCTGTATGGACGGCGATTACGGGCAAGAGCGAAATTAGCCGGGTCGAAGAAAAATTTTGCAATTTCCGCACGAGCGGCGGTTAATGTACCAGAGGCCGACTCCGTTCCCCGAAACAATGGCCAAAATTGCAATTAAGGAAAATTAGAAAAGCGCGCACTTTTGTTGGGCCATTGTTTGACAACAATATGGTTGAGTCCTTTTACGAAGTAGAATAGGATAATGTACCTGCCATTGTACGTCGCACCGCTGGAAAAGCGCGTTACTTTCATTCCGCTTGCGGAGCGAATTAAAACGAATTATTATCCGGAGCTTTTACATCGAGCTGGAAATCTGATCGTTATCTTGGCGTTCGGTCTACCCTCGCCACCCACATTTTTCTTTATTATCGGATATCGATTTCGCATTCCTCGGACTTCTTTTTTAATTCCACTCTCGATCGAAGCAAGTCGCTTTCCGACGGTTATCCTCGCTCGTATTTCCTATCTTTCTCTCGACAAGCCATCGGTGCTCGAGTCCTACGGTTCCTATTATTATATACCTCGATCTCCAAACCCATTGATTTTCTCGATATCTCTCTCGCGAGGTTTAAACGGTGCTGCCGTCATAGGGTAGTAGTTTCATTGAAATTGGCCTTAAACTTCTTCTCCCCCCCCCCTCCCCCGCTTCCTGGTTGCGTGAACTTCGTCGTGCCTCCCTATATCTGGCGTGACGTTGAAACGAATAAATTCGATCAAACTCTCCAGAGCTCACGGCCCCGAAAACCGGTGCGCACATATCGATGCTCCCGTAATCACGGAGGAAGCGCTGGATGCCAGCCGCAGACTAATTGAATTCTTCTCATTATCCTGCACAAAAGGTGCCCGGCACCTTCCTACCGTGTGCGTAGCCCACAATAGCTTAAGTGTCGCCCCTCCGCGACATTTCCATCAGCCGCGCTTTCCTCTCGCTCCGGGGATACGCTTTGTACCTGCGTTAACTTCCACTCCGGGAATAGTGCCCCGAGGTTGCTGCCCTCCTTTCACCCCCCTCGCGTTTTTCCCGCTTCTTCGCGAGCGTTCAATTTCTAGCGAATTATCCGCAGCGCCCGGGAAACGGCCCTGCGTGCTTTCACTGGAACTTCGTTGCTCCGCTCGAGTTTGGGGAGAGCAGCTTAGCTCGTTAAATCGAAGATATCCTGCTCCCTCGATCGACTCGATTCCAAGTTGTGAAAAAGGAGAATCGCGCGTGGAACGGAAGGAGTAACGAGGATCCTCGAATGCTGGGGAGGCACGGATTATTCGTCCGCTTCGTGTAGGGGATAACGCTGTACCGGATTTGTACCGTACTTTGATTCATCAAACCTCCGCGTTGCAGAGAGGTGGGGAATTTGCCCCGAAACTTTATTAGACGAAATATTTTATTTCGATTACTCCGATTTCTGCGAGGCGCGCGACACCGTACACCTTCGTCGGTTGTAATCCGATCTCCAGGTTTATTACCTTATCCTACCCTCCGTACCGCGCGCAATCTTATCACATCCCCCGGTTAGTGTGCCGGAATGCTATTATCGTCGAATCGACCTCGTAAAGAGTGATTCAACTAGGATTATTACGGACCTTTATCCGGCGGTCTCCCAGCGCGACTCGAATTTTCGCGTGTACGTGACCCTACGATTTATCGATTCGGCCCGCAATTTCTCGACGCGGCAGCACGTGAGAAAAGCGGATTGCCAATAAAGCCGATTATCCTTACTTTCCATACTTCACGGATTCTAGATTTTCCATCCAAGGATAACGCACCAAATAGAGGACGATAATCGCCCACCTTCCAGAGACAAATCGCGTTTTTCCGATTCTTCTTCGATTTTTTGCTCCCCGAAGAGGGCATCGTGAATCCATGCACGAAATTCCAACGTAAGAGATTGGAAAGGGTAGGAAGAACGCGTCGGTGCTTTCGCTTACTTCGAGGGATATCATTATTGCAAAGTCGCATCGACTTTCGGGCGGATCCCCTATTTACGACCCTCTCCTTTTCGCACCATCCGCCTCACTCTCGATCGAGTCGATCTTATCTCCTCGAAACCCCTTTTTTCGACTCTCCGCTCGTCCTTCTCGTTCGCAGCGCTGCCTCATTAGTATAATCATCGTATCTCTCGTCCGCTATTAGCGAATTCTCAGGCTAATAGCTCTGGTCGCGTTCGGCCTTACCTCCTCCAATTCGCTTCTCGCGCCACCGGCGCAGCGTATCGCGCCCGATTGCTCCGCCGACTGTCCAATAACGAGTTTGCTTTTCCCCGTCATCAGGAGTCGCATTCAGTCGCAATCACTCGCAGACGGAAAAGGTCCCTCCCGTGTTTGTCGAACGAGTAATTCCTTCCTCTCCGCCGTACTCCTTTCATCTTCCCGGCGCGACCCGCGCTCTCTTCGGGGAGTTAACCTTTTCCTTTTTCCGCCCCTTTCTCCGGCATCGCTCCGCTGGCCCTCTCCGCGCCGGAGCTGCACGCTACCGTCGGCGCATCTGCGTCACGGGTAATTGCGGCCGATGCGCTCGTATCGCGATGAAGAATCATCCCGGCCGTATTACCCGATAAGTGGGGAACTCTCGCAGCTGTCGCGCGGCCAGATAGCCACGCAACGTGCTTTAATCTTTAGCTGCCGCGAGCCGGGATATTCGCGACAGCGTGGATTTTATGGTACTGCCCGCGTAAGGGTACGCTATCTCCCTCCCCCTCCCCCCCCCTCTCTCTCTCTCTCTCCCTCTTTCGGCATCGTGCATTTTTACCATAATAAACGACCTACGGGATACATCAGACAGCGTGGATTTTACGGTACTGGACGCGCAGGGGTATTCTCGACGTCGTAGATTTCGAGCATAATGGACGACGGTCGGGATATATCGGACAGCGTGGATTTCGCGGCGTTGGTCGCACAAGGGTACGCTCGACGTCGTAGATTTTTACTATAACGAACGAGCTGCGGGATATATCCAACGGCATGGATTTTATCGCACGGGACGAGCGCGGTAATATTTCAAGTACGGTTTGAGCACCGGTATAATTTGAAGTGCCGTATAATTTCCATATTAAACGGAGGACGTCAATTTTAGCATATTTGACGAGCGTAGAGATATTCCTGCCTTGATAAATTCCCGCGCCGAGATAAGGGCCGAGGAGGGGGAGCGTAAGGTCGGTACCGATGGGCAAGGGCCATCGGCCGATCGCGAAGCGTTAAATGGGCGTTTCTTTTGCGCTCTTACGCGATATCGCAGATCTCCTGTCCCGCGCGCGCTGCTTCCTGCCATTTCGACTCGCGTGCCTCGAGAGGCGATCGAGCCTTCGGCGGGCATCGGCTCGTACGTAACCGACATGGGCGAAGGGCGTATCGCGAGCGGGGCTCGAGGGCCGATTACGCTTCGAGGATCGTTTACCCTTCCTCTAATCGCCCTCCTCTTATCTGCCACCCGTGTTTCGGCCCGCCTGTCCAACCGCACGGTCTTTCTCGCCCTCGAGATCCTCCATCGAGTTCGAGAGTCTCGCGTGGCTTCGCGTGCGCGCGCGCGCGGAAGGAAGCTCTTCTACGAGGAACGAGCGATTTTCTACGAGTATGAAAGTGCGAACAAATATTCTGACGGCAAAATTGTTTTTTTCTAGCGTTAAATTATCTTTATTCTTTCGCAGTGGGGTGAAAAATGATCGAAGATCGATGACCCGGGGCAGATGCGAGTTGTCGACGAACTGCGCGAAAGCTATGCATCTCGAATTTGTTCTCACTCGTTCCGGAGCACGTCGGCGGAGCACGTGTTTGTAGTTTGGTTAAATCCCAGAGGCTTCGTGTTTCGTGAAATCGGAGAACAACGCGCTCGGACCGGAAGTCGGGTGGAGAGGAGTGCGCCAGCGACGTTTTTGGAGAGGGTCGAGATTGACTTTCGAAATATTTGCCCTGGTGGCTAGAGTGGATATCGAAGTAGATTGTGTTTCGATGGGAAATATGCTTTTTACGATACGCTCTTGTCCAAGAATAGAAGCTGCGAGGGCACCGCAAAATCTCGTGGACGGGAGAGCATTGCATTTCTCGCTTATTTATAATTATTTTATTTTACGCTTTTGCACCGTCCTCCAAATATAGTTAACCGTGAAAAATTCTAATCCCAAGCTTCGAGATATTGCGTGAATTAAAAGCTATACTTTTTCGGTCGCGATATTCGAATCGATCGAAAGCCACGATGATGGCTGTTACCAGCTGATGAGCTGTCTTGGCCTTTGAAGAGGGGTTCGTAACGAGGCAAACAACGGGCACGACAGCGAGGCGTCGAAGAAGCAGGAGAGTGAAAACAATGGGCGAAATTGACGAAGGAATTGTCCGAGCACTTTGACGGATTTACGTAATCGGCTTTCGCCTTTTCCGCGCGCGCCGATAGCATCGGTGTTCATCGACGTGGGTACTTCACGACGCGCCTTACTCGCTCGTTAGCGTAATCGGCGACAGGGCCGAGAGAAAAACGTGGACGAAAGGATTGCGGTTTCTTTTAACACATTAGCTCCGGATAACGCGGTGCCACTTTCGGGCGAAACAAATCGTTTCTCGCTTCAATCCTAGCCTACGATACTCTTTCTGGAAGAAAACGGTTAAATAACCGCTGATTCCGATGGCAAAGTCCTCGTTTCCGCGACAAGGACAAAGCCTTCGTCGGATCCGGGGTAGGCGGAGTTCTCAGGCCCCGAGATGCAGGACGTTTATCGTAAGGCCAAAAGGCAGAAAAAGAGAATCCGGAAACGAGATTATCTGGAGCGTTGATCTCGCCCCTCCCTTGGCCATTGTTCCCGCGCCGCGACGATCATTCGGCGGACTTGCACTTCGTGAATTTTCTTCTTTACATCGCGGCTCCCGATTGCGATCTAATTACCCCCTCTAAATCGTTCTTCGTTCCGCAAGATGCACCGAGCAAGAAGCCGGTGGCTTCGGCCAAAAAACTCGTTAGGTCACGCATTGCTTTATCAATTTTTTCCATCTTCACGCGGGGCGTTGCTTTACGCCGATGAACGTTCATGGCCATCGAGCTTCGATCAAGGATCGTATACTTATACGGGTACGCTCTATACGCGCGTACGTATATGCGTGTATACTCATATGAGTATATTGCATATGAGCACTCGTCGAGTTCGTGGATCTATGGAAATATGTAAATCGGACATCGAACGTTTGGACGCACTCGATACCAAATTGAAGCCACTCGAGCGTTCTTATTATCTCCGTAGCTCTCTGAGCCATCCCTTCGTCCCGGTCTGTATTACAGCCACCAGCGACGAGACTCGCCTTAGCTCTCCTTTGCCGCTGCAGAAGCATCGATCAATATCGTGGACGACTATATACGTTAATGAAAGAAGCCAGCGGTGCAGACTGGTTTCTCGATTGCGATCTAATAACCCTCTCTAGTTCGCTCCTCGTTCCGCAGGATGCGTCGGCCCGCCCTCCGAAAAATTCGTTGCATAATGCATACGAAATGATTTTCGGTGGGCGCGCATTAACGTATTCGTGCGAATTCCGTTGCGATCGCGGAGGAAGGAGGCCGGAAGCGAGGCCTGCGCGCCGAGATAACGATAATCAGCACCGACGACGAGCCACTGAATTTTAACGCCGATCGCACTGACCGTCCCGCGCCACGGACGATTTACATTAAGTCCACGCCGGGTCCATGCGCAAAATTGCAACTTCTCGCGCATAAATTTACATGGAGACACGATGAATTACGATATAGGTAACCGACCGACGTCAGCCCTCGTTGGTTTCCTTCGCGAGGGAAACCCACCTCGTCCAGAAGCAGCGCGACGGTTTATTTTGTCGGACGAGACGCGAGGTCTGGCAAGTTTCACCGCGTTACCTTCGAACCTCCCTTCTGCGTGCCGAGCTACGAAGGCTGGCGCAAAGAGAGATTTGACTTCAAAGAGGACGTTCCTAGCGAAATCCGTCTTTGGCATGCCGTTAAATCGCGCTTTGGTAAGTCGGTCCTTCGTGTTATGCTCCCAGTTGTGCCTGATAAATGCAATTACCAGAGGTGCAAGAGGAAATTTTCTGCTTCGGTACGACTTAACGCGTTACGTTGGTTCATAACCGTTGCACTACTTAGGGATCGCGAGAAAAGGGCAGAAACGCTCTCTCTTCGATCGTTTAGCCAGAAAATTTCCTTGCGCCTCCAAATCGAGGAACGTACTTGCACGAGAGCTCAGCTTCCACCGAGGAGGAACGATTCGTCGCAGTGACGATTTTTGGTCGGCGCCGGAGCTCGCAGAAATTGCTCCCGTTGGAGGATCCTCGGGGTCGTTCTTTTAATCATCGCGCCGGAACGATTATCGGTCGCCAATTAAGGCGAATAACGCGCCCGGGCACTTCTCAAAGTTTAATTAGCAGATCCATCGATACCGCCTTTCCGGATTCTACTTAATACCGAGATCGCCGTTCGAACGACGATTCTACGCGATTAGAATCCTCCGTGGTATTACCATATCCACTGGCCTCTGATCGCGAAGCTAATTAGACCAGCGCCACTGCTGTTCCTTCCGCTTGCCGTTGTATCGTTAATTGATTCTAAACGATCGCAAATAAAGCGCACGCGTGTTGCAGAGACGTCGATTACTTGGATAAAAATTAAACCGATACGGTGGATCGCCTCGCGCATATATACGCCAAAAACTCCTTGCTCGTTTTCGGTACATTTAAGAATTAATTTTCGCGGTCGTACGAGCATTGGTGCAACTCCAGCATATTCTCCACTCGATACGCGGTATTTTTGATTCATTCTATTTCCATCGTTCATCGCACTTTATAGTTATAATATTATATTTTAAGTTTTAATTAATCCATGGCGCTTAACGTGTTAACGAAGGCGTGCGCGAGGACGAGGACAGAGCCGCGGGGTTTTCCAGGGGAGGGTGGATAAGGGAGCAGAAGAGGGACGAGCTAAATATCCCGTAGCTTCGAATATCTCGTATCTCGCGTTTACTCGGCCGCTTTACCCTCCGCCTTTTCCACCGCGATCGGCGTAAACGCGCTCTATGAATTAGCTTTGTTTGCAAGTTAAATGAGGATTCCTCTATTTTTAACCGCCTCCACCGCCACCAGCCCCGTGCGCGAATGCGGGGGTGGAAAAAAGGCCGCGGGCGGCTCGGGGGAGGGCTGGAGTAATTAATGAAGAGATAGGCGGCGCGATTGCGCCGTCGAACCGCGAGAGAAAAAGAAAGCATCCGAGCGGTCGAATATTTTATCGCGTAGAGCGCAACAGGATCGTCGTTTCTTTCCTCGATTCCTGGTATCGAGCGTTAAGGTCGCTCAATTATCGAGCCTCCCTTTTCAAATGGATTTCAACCTGTCAGATCTGTACGGTATATTGCGTTACACGGATAAACTATTTAGTAACGCGAGGTGGGATATCGGGATTTTAGAAAGTCATTCATAGCTCATGGTTCGTGTTGCACGTTTCCAGAAAATGATCCAAAGGCGACCGGTATTTCAGTTTTCGCGTACTACACAGGTATGGCTTCCTTCGAGGGAGAATTAAATCTCCAGGGTGTCCAGGGAAGCGGCGATCCATTTTTCCGGCGAACTCGCCTGTCCCCGGGCCGTTCCCTCGGTCGAACGCTCGTATTTCCACGCCCGGTTAATTCGCCACCCTCTCCTCGTGGGCCTCCTCCCATCGTGTCTTTGCGTATCTTCTCGGGGACAAGGAGGGCGACGCGCCGGAAGCGAAACGGAGGGTGGCGCCTTATTGTCGTTCTTTCCGGCCAATAGTCCCGTGAAATTTCCTCGCGGGCCCACGCTCGATCCGTTCGACGAGCGAGCTTCGTGTCTCGGGAATTATGCCGGGCAAACATCCGATACTGCACGGCCAATAATGCCCGAGCGTCGTTCCCTGTTGCACCGAGTTTTGCATATCGGTTTTCAAGCACGGTTTTTGCCGCCAAGATATTCGCGGGGAATGGGGGAGGACGATATCGAGTTTCTTAATTTTCTACATAGTCGAGAACCGTTTACCCTCGAACGCTCGAGTCTCCCGATATATCGTCGCGGACGTTTAACCTCTCTAAGACGAATACCAACCGCAATTCGGGAAGTAAGAATACAGATTGGTGAAGCGAGCAAAATAACGGAAGTATTGAAAAATAAAGAATCGCTGAACGTTATTGGTAATTGAAACGGAATGCATGCGCGCGTAACGATGATCGCGAGGAGGTTGAACCTAAAGCCGCGTTGTTACGTTCAGCGTCGGGAAGCGACCAAGAATTACATCTATTTTTTAGCCACTATCTTGTATCTCGACAGCCCCGTAGTACGCCGCGCTCGTGACAAGAAACAATTCCATTCTTCTCTCATAAGGAACGTCGTAGCCGAGCGCAGGATAGGTTTGACCGAGTGTCTTCTTACACGTAAGGCACCGAGGGATGTGCCGCTCGGCGCGATGTAAAATGCAGTCACGAAATAACGAAAGGCCGGCCGCGTTCTTCCGCCTATTTATTAACATAATCCGACGGAAGGTTAGGCCCGCGGAACGCGTCGGTTGCGCCTCGGTTACTCGCTCTTCCTCCACCTTATCTTCCTAATTCGGCTCTCGTGACCGTCCGCAATTTCGTTTCTTTCACGTGACCGCGAAAACATCGGCGACAAACTTGATCCAGATTCTAATCTCGCCCATTAGCTTAGGATCATTTTCGCTATGAAACGTCGCACGGTAAATCCCCCGATAAGAAATACGCTTTATTATGGTAGAAGAGAAAGATAGGGACGGATTATCTTTCGACACTTTCTGCATCTTCGAGATGCAAAGAACGACGGCATGTGAAAATAGGAGCTTGTCTAGATTCCTTCGGATAGTTCTGCCGGGCTACAAAAGGCAATTATTCGTAATAATAATCATAAATATTTCGGTCTCGCGAAAGTACTCGTGGAAGTTTCTCAATGTTAGAATTTTATCGAGACGTACGGATTTTACCGGGACACGATAGAAGCAGGAAATTATTCAAGCTCTGGGCGGCGATCGGCTCGATAAAGGCCGAGCCGCGGCGAGAGCGTTCCTTAGGAGCAGTTTCGGTGCCCCGGAAGCCCTTAATCTCTGTAAATACCGGCCGCCTCCTATTCCCCGCGTTGACAGTGACGTTAAGTCCGCATTCTCGTGACAAGAAACGATTCCATTCTAGGCTCCGAATGTCGCCAGGGGCCCTGGGCTAATCTGGCGAGTGTCTCGCGAGCCAAGCGACTGCCAGGTGAGCCGACCTGTAGGAACGCTATAGCGCGTCCCTACGGAAGGTACGAGCCGACGCTCATTTTTTATCCACCACGATAATCCGCGAGCTAAGCGTTTTACTTCCGAAGGATGATATCGCGAGCCACCGCCGGCGGGGCTTTTGGGGATACCGCTCGGAATCTCGGGGATTTTTCTTGGATACTCATCGATCGCGTGGAATTTGAGAGTTTCTCGCGAATCCGAGTTATTCGCTCTGAAGCTTGCGAAACATTTTTTATCGACCTATTTACACGAGGAGGAGAATATTATGGATTTATGGAAGGAAATTGGGTTTTCGTCCGATTCTTTTGAGCTCGATCCGATCGATGGTTAACGGAAACAGGATTTTCTCCGCTGGCTATTTTTATTCTCAAAGAACGTTGGCGGTAGGGTTTTTCGAGGAAACCCATCGATTTTGTCTCGTTCGTTTAGCGAGACGCAAGAAATAGGGTTGAGTAAAAATCGTCAACGTGTAACGTACGATAGGGCAGCTTTTTGAGTCTCCTATATTGGTAACCGGCCCGTACACTTTGCACGCTCTTCACGAACGTACGAACACGATCTTCTCGGGTAGGTCTAAGCTCCTGAGTGCACGATATGAGGAATTACCGTCGCTCGACCTCTCAAAGAGCCCCGAGATCGTTCTCATCACCCGAACGCGTTTTATATCGTCTCGGTGCACGGCTCTGTTTGGTTTGCCCTCCGACGCGGATTACCAGTCGCTCGATCGCGCTCTTCGCTCTCTCTCTCCTCGCTCTCTCTCTCTCCCTATCCTCGTTTTTTTCTCACTCACGATCCTCCTACCTCTTTTCTTCCAGATCTTCGCCTCCCCCTCCTTCTCGATCAACGCCACTCTCTCTCCCTCTTTTATCCTGGACCAAACTCCGCCGGTGTCGACGTGGATACTCCGTCCGACTTTGCAATTCCAGCAGCTCCTCTGCGCGTAACTACGGAGGCTCTCCTTTGGCCGGGCCGCGGAAAAAGGTAGGCAATCACTTTGGGATTTTATCCGGGATTACCATGGAGAAGCGGGACGGAGAACACGGGTCGTGGTAAAGCGTCTGATGGCCGGCGTGGCCGGAGAAAGGGAGAAATAGAGCATGAAAAAGAGAGAGAAAGAGAGAGGACGAGGAAGAGAGGCGGTCTGAGAGGCGAAGGAAAGGCTGGAACGAAAGTCTTCGATTGCATCGGATTAAATGGAGACTTTGGATGCCGGCAAACGTTGCCACTGCACTCCTCCTCGTTCCTTCTCCACGGGCTCGTCCCCCAGGCTTCGTATACATTATCTCCTCGTAGAGTAGGAGACCGTTTACACCCCGAACTCCCTATCTTATCCGGGGCCTCTGATCGATCGGGATTAAAGGTAGAGCCACACCGGTTTGTCCCTTTGAGGATGTTGACCCCCACGGAGGAGCGCCTCGAAGATACCCATGACGGGCTCACCTTCGCCGTCGACTTGCACCCTCTATTCGTGGCAATTTTCACAGGGAGGAAAAGACCGTACGAGAGGCGTACCTATCCTTTAATTTATGCGTTGTTCCAATTATGACCAGTGGCTAAGAAGTAGAGAGGCAAACGTAGCGATTGTTCTTATTCTATATTTTAGCATAGCAAAACTAGCGACCGGTATATCGAGAGATATGCCTCAGTGCGATGTTTGATAAAACAGGAATAATTGGCGGACTCTCCGAGCAATTTATTCGAGTATTCGATTAATTGCTCAGAGACCGCCAACTGTTTTATATTTAATTGTAAGGAGGAGGGTATAGGAGTCATCGTGTTTCGCGTTTGATGAAATTTCAGTATTAGCGTCAGAGTAGTCGGGACGTGAAATGCATTTTCGGTCCTCGCAATGGCAAGTACGTTTGCGCTGGAGCGCGAAAGGGTGAAGGGAGAGGCGCATCGAGCTGCTCCTGGGAGGACATTGACCCCCGGTGAAGATCCGATGACAGGTTCACCGTGGTTATCGGCGGACGCTCTATTTGGTCCGAAGAGTTTCTCACGAGGGAAGGAGGCGGAGGGGAGGGCGTGCTTTCCTCGCATTTGCATATACGTACTTCTCGACGACAGTGCTTTCCGACTGGCGGTAACGCAAGGATAACGTTTGTGCCTCTCTACGTCACCGCGGGTATTTATTCGCGTGAGAAGTAACGCGCCGGAGTACCGTGCGTCCTCCGACACTCGAGAGTTTAACGGCCTTGCACGGAACGGTTTGCGTCCACGGAACTATCCCAACACCTCGACGCCCCTTTTCTCGAAACAATCGTGTCGTGATTATTAATCTCGAATGAAATTCCTCGTTCGAGCGATATCGGAATCGATAATACCATTACGACTGTGGCGTGTGAATTCAAGGAGGGTGGACACGGATCTTTATGGTATTATCGGAAGGCGCGAGTTTGTTTTCAAGAGGGGGGAAGTCGAGGATGGAAGGATGTCGGAAAAACTTTCCGTTTCGTGGTGCCCTTTATCTCAATGGAAACGCCCGGCGAGGATTTTCTCTCGTCGCACGCAGAACCGACGGTCTTAAATCAAGTTTGCGTAACTCTCGTTGCCCGGGCGATTTCCGTAAAGCGAACAAACTTCCATTTCGCGGAACAAGCCTCGGAGTTTGTATCGTCAACTCGCAGTCCAAACCAATCTCCACTCTTTGCCGGATGGCAACTCCCTGAAAAATTAAATCCTGATACCACCCCGCGTGGCGCGACAAACTTTGATACGATTTAAGAACCAAGTTCGGTTTACTCGTCGGGGGAGCAGCCGGCCGTGATTTCTCGCAGCTCGAGAACTCGCCGAAACGTTCCGATGCCGATTTACGTTGTCTCTCGAAGCGACGTGCGACATAATGCAAAATTCACTCTCGCGCATCCACCTACTGGAAGTTAATTAACCCCCAGAGGCTCGAGGGTGGGTCTAGCTCGCACGAGTTTTCTCTGCCAAACTCCACCGTGACGATCCAGAACCGTCACGGTGTTCAAAATACTTAAATATAATTCGCAAAGTTTACATTGGAATTCGATGCAAATCGAACGCCGCGCTTCCTTGATTTCGCGAAGCGATACATACGGACCGCTGGAGTCCCCTCCTCGCGCACACGCATACACGCGCGCAGTTTCTCTCTCGCTCTCTCCTTCGCGCAGTCACTCTACCTAGCATCCTACGGCAGGAGCTCGAATTTATTTTGGGAGAGGTGGAAGTCGAAAGGTTTCGCGCGGCGCAAAGACGAATTGCCCTCGACAAGTCGGTGGCAGCTCGTTCCCGGTCGCTCATCAATTCCAAGTCCGTGGCTCCTTTCCAGATGGCGACCCTCCACCGGATCGTATCTGATTTTTTCTCCCTCCGGCAGTCTTGCTCGAACTTCCACTTCCTCCGACGCGTTAACATATGTCGTCGTTACTCACGCACGTGCCCGAAGGCCGCGGAACGGACGAGCGAAGCAGATGCTACGGTTTTAAAGGGCATCGGTGACTCGTCGGTAATAATTATCGCCTATCGCTCGTATTCTTCCCGGAACGAGGGCACTCGGCGTCATCGATGGAAAGGTCGGGAGGCGATGGAGAAAAAAGACGGCGTGAATCTTTCATAACGCAGCGCGTGGGTTCACGAGTGGCTTTTCACCAGCGTGGCTCGACAAAGCTGGGGAAAAGCATCGAACGGGAGGGGATTCGACGAGAGCTTCGAATTCTTCTATTTCTTCTCGAGAAGAAAAATGAAGGAGGACGCGGATGGTACGCGTGCCCTCGTCGAGTTACTCGTCCAGATTTCTGCTCACGTAGCGTTCCGCCTTTGCTCGCGACAATTCCTTCGCGTTCGGATTAAAACGCAATGTCTCGAGGGCGGGCGGAAAGGTGGAAATACCTCGAGAAACGCGGTCGTCTCGCGGCAGGATTCCGTGCATTTCCGTTGTACGCCCGAGTCAAAGGATCGGATTTCGTTCCGCGACTTCCTCCGAGTATCGGCAGAAATTAATTCTCGACAAAATGGCCAGCGGAGCATAAAGTCTAGACGGCAGTTAGTCAACTCGAGGAACCACGAGGATAAGGAACGAGAACATTCGCTTGGATATCTTTGACATTTCTCTAATTAGGTTGCGCGGGAGACCGAAGCGACGGAAGAGGGCAGTCCTGAAGGTGCTCACGGTCGTTTAATCAAGAAATTCGGGGAGCTTTCCGTCTAACGGCCTCGGTTCGAGGAAGGAATCGCGCCTAGGACTGTTTCGTCCTCGAATAACGGAGCTCGTCGATATCCCTCGAGATTTCGTTTTATCGCGTCTCTCCAAAAGCCGCGATTAGAATCTCGAGCAACCAGGTTCTTAAGGAAATCGAGAGCTAATTTCTCGAAGCGATCGATCTTATCCGTGGAACGTAAGATGCTGCGATATATCTTCAAATGGGGGATCGTAATTAAGCGCTAAACTCGCAACGGGAAAGGAGTAGTAAAATTTAAATACAAAATAGAGGAGTAACTTTTCAATATGCGTCTTGGCACTGCGTAAAGTTTGATCTTAGGGAGAATTAATGGTAGTTTAAGGTAGTTGGTGAGTTTTGCGATGCGCGAGGCCAAAGAGAGTCGAAAGAGTTGTCTCGCGGTGGGAATTCGAGAGATACTGCCTCCTCGTTCTGAGCCGCGTATGTTTTGCACGGCCGTTCGTTTATTCTTTGCGCGACAGTTTCATTGTTCCGGGCTTTGGTGCTTTTATGAATATTTATACGAAGCCGCGGGACGAGTTAATTGCGCCGGTAAACCCACTTGTATTATCCGCGAGGAGAAAGAGCCGGCACGTAGAAAGAAGAGAATGACCTTTGTGAGGATCCGGCAACAACAAGCTCCGCGAGCAACTCGGCACTCTGTCGGCCCCTTTCGATGCTTCGGATATTCCGAACCGGTCGCCTGGGAACTATCTCACCTCTTCGTCCCACGAAGCGATTTACTTTTACCGAAAACGACCACATTTCCAATCGATAAACGGACTGGATCGATGTTCACCGAGAATTTACACGATCGACATTTTTTTTGAGGCAGCTCACGAGAAAAGAGAGCATTATGATACCGTAGACAAAGGTTTCGAATTCGTAGTTCGTCATTTTAGCGCAAACCACGAAGCAAAGCGAACGAATAACGAGGGGTTCGGGCGCTTTGCTGGAATAACTCGTTCCGGAAGATGTTTCTTTTTCTCCCAGGCATCCTCGTTGTCGGCATTGTAAAAAATTACCCGCGCTTCATATTCAAATATGCGTAACCGCCGATCGTCCGAAATTGCGAATCACGAGGGAGGACGACTAAGGGAGGAGAAAAAAGAGTTTTTTCACTTTCATGCAAATCCGGCCTCTGTAATTGTCCACCGCCTAGTGGCTGCCTCGACCATCGATTCGGCTGATACACGGTGACAGCAAATCGCCGATCTTCCGGCCATGCCTGCCACCGTTATTTTTCGCTTCGATCGGTTTTGATAAATGACGAAGGGAAATCTATGACCGTGCCAGAAAAATCCCCGAAAATGGTAGAAACGCGCGCAAAAAACCGGCTTCGAGGCCATCCAATCGTTCGTCGATAAATCGACATATTCCGACTTTGCTCTCCCCGTTATTTCCAGAGTATTCAACGCTCTTATTCGAGGAACGTTTGAAACGATTTTAGAAGGAATCGTATTGCTCGATCGCTAACGAGGGAAGCTCCTACGGGTGCTGGAGTATTGCACGAGGTTATATCGAAGATCCCGACTCGCTTCGTGGCTTGAGCCAACATCGCGCGAGAGACGAGACGTATCCGTGTATTCGCGACGTGGCTAGATTTTCTCGCGTGAAAAATCTATATACCGTCTGAGAATATCGCTCATGCTTCGCGGTGCACCTGGGCTTATAAATAACCGACGATACGCCAGGCTCCGAATTTTTATCTTTGACCCCGAAATATGGGCGGCCACGGCCTCGACGAGAATTCCTCCGCTCGCATCATCCCTCGAGGCTCGCGGAGGGTGGCGAAGACGAAGGAAGCGCTTCGATACTTTGTACGTATTCCCATATCGGCTAGGACTTAGGAGGGTGGTTTCGAGTTTCGCGCACCGACGGCTAGCTACGAATGTTTCCTTCACGGAAGATTAACGATTCCTAGGGTGCTCCACCCTCTTCGCCCTCTTTTCGTCGCGTCTGAGTGCTCTCCTCTTTGCTGTTTCAGAATTCCTGCCCGACGGCCCAGACGCACGGCTTATTATCGGTGAGTCTACACCCATCGCTCAATTTTTCAAGCCTCGATCCATAAGGTAAAAGCGAGACGATCCGTTGCGAGCTCGAATCGATACGTGATTAACCGCGAGCTCGAGCAACGCTCGAGTAAGCATTACGTTCGCTTGGATAAGATCGAAAATTATTAACGAACGGCCTTGAGAATCACTCGCGGATTCTTTATCGAGCGCGCATTATTTATGCGGTCGCCTCGTTCTTATACCCCGCGGTAAGAGGACAGTGGCATACGGTCTTAACAGTGCCGATCGGTTGGACAAAATCGCCTTTCCTCAGGCGTGTCTTATCCGCCGTATATTTCTCTTTCTCGTCGAGCGGTCAAAGGGGCAGAGCTTTGCATAGGTGCCGCGAAAAGGTGGAACGTCGGGCCTCGCGCAATTTCCGATCTACCGCACGGCCGATGCAGAGTGCACGTGCTGCAGGCCGCGCTGCGCATTTGCATATGAAGCGCGTCGCTATCCGTCACGCGTGGCGCAGACTTGAATCCGATTAACGTTTGAAAGAACCAATCTGCGTACAAATATAATCGTAACCGTCAATCATCCTGCTTGCATCTCACGGATTCGGCTGCGTAAACGTGCCTTCATAGCGCCCGACAGCTCGGCCTGTTTTTGCACTGTCCGCGCTTTATTATCGCGCCGCGCAAGGACGTCTATCAAACGGGTTCGGCCTCGTCGACGTTCGCAAAAACTCCGCGAGACTTCAAAACATCGCGTCGCCAAAAAATCCACGGAACGCCCGGATTCGAGCGCTCGATTTCAAGGTGAATATTCCGCGACGAGAGAAGCGTCCGCGGCGGTGTTTTAAAGGGGTCGTCGCTAATGCGCCTTCGCACGCGTCGTGGCTCGCGGTGGGTTAAAAGCTTCGACTAGCCGGCGAGATGAAAGCTGGCCCCAGAAAGGAGGGCGCAAAACAAGGGCTGAATTCTAGTCGCGAGAAGGGCGGTGCCTTATCGTTAATCAGACGCTGAGGCGCGGCCGAGAAATTGAGGGCGCGTCGGAGCGAGGGCGGCGGCGGCGAGGCGCATGCATCGTCGCCGTGACGTTCATTCACGGACGCGGAGGCACGATGCGCACCCAGGACATCCGACGTTCGGCTACGTGACGTCCGGACATCCGACATCCGCGAGGCGCCGCTCGGAATGGCGACCAGGCCGAACCGCAGAATTATTATTGGCAGCCCGGTGTCGCGTCTAACGCTTCGTCTGCCGGTTAACGCACTACCTGTCCACGATTTAGCGCGAATTTATCTGCCGGATTAATCGTAGCGTCAAGAAGCGCACGTAGAAAATCGGTTACACTATAAAATTGGAGGCTCTCGGTGGCGACAGGAGTTTTGGCTGGGAATGCGTTTGGTACGTATCTCTCCCCGTTTTCAAAGCCGATTAATGGCTTTAAAATACGTGCCACGGTGCTCCGCTGTACGATAAATTCCGAAATAGAAACGGACGGAGAGCGGATGAAAGGGAGGGGAGCGAAGATGCTGTTCGGGGAAGGCGACTTCCGTAAACTTTATTTCCCTTTCTCCAAACTCAGGCACGGCAATAGGGCGGCGAGGCGTAACCAAATATAACGGGCGCGGCTTGCAAGCGCGTCAAGTTTCGTACCGACTCCGCTAATCGCATTTCAGCCACGTTCGACACGCCGAGAAACTGAGTTAAGCGAGAATTGAACAACGCGCAACACCACGCGGAAGATCCGGCTTTGAATCCCTTCCATCGCTTCTGGATCATTTTCCCTACGATATGTACCTTGTAGATTCGGCGGTTTGATCTTAAACACGCCTTAATAACGGCAGGTCGCGATGCGAAGGATCGATGTTAAAAGTCAAAGGGGCGAACGAAAACCAAGCTCACGATTTCCACGCGACGTCTGCTCCGTGATTCTAATGACGAAGAATCCAATCGAGCCGATCGACGATACTTCTTAATTTAATAATCGAATATGAAATAATAGGGCGATGTTTCGATACAGGATGCAATGACGATGATGACCATAATAAAGGGCTGGGCCTTGTCGCGTTATATTTACGAGAGCACCGAGCGGTATAGCGCGGCAAAGTACGAGGGACCGAGACGATAAACTCGATATATAAGCACGAGACTCCAATTCGATGACAGAGCGGTTTACGAGGCTCCAGGAGGAACGCGTAGTTTATTCTCTTTTTGAAATTCAATATCCGATTTACATGGAGTGATTTTTTGCGACTTTAATCTCCATTTCGATGGGCTGGACGGAGACAGTTGGAGTGTCGTAAACGAGAGCTTCTGGCCCGGCGTTATTTGCATTCTGCCTCTCTACGAGCTACGGGAATTTCGCGTCCACCCCTGCTTCTTTCTCCCTTCCAATTTTTTCGCGGATACACCGCACGCTTTGTAAAGTCAACGTGCACCCTTTTAATGACATTTTTTAATCGAGAGGCGCAAGGAAACTCTTCTAGTTTTGGAGTTTACTGCCGCTCTGCGGTATCGATCTTTTTTACCGACCATGCATTTGCTGTCGATCGTATCGTTAAGCATTTTCCTTTTAAACGGTTTTCACGTCACGCCTAGTAATGGTTATTTTTTACAATGAATATATATATAATGAATGAATATATGCATTAAAAAAGGAACAGTCTTTTATTATAATCGCAATGATCGAGTATCGGGAGATGGTAGCTTATCGGACGATAATTTTGCCCTCCTAGAATCAATATTTTTACCACGCGTACGTCGTTTTCAATTTGGGCGCAGTCCCGAAACGTTGATTTTGGCATTTCAGTTAGGTACGGTAATTTCCCCCGGGTTGAATTATGCCGAGGTTGATTCAAAGTTTGACGGTGATCGATACTGGTCGGATCCGCGCCCGCCGGAGGCTTATTTGCACCTGTAATTTTTCGCGGCTGCCAGGGCAAACTCGCTCTGTGTAACTTTCCTCTCGTTAATGTCGCGCCATCGCTGTAATAAGATTGGAACCGTCCGTTATTATTCCTGTCCCGAATACAGCTGGGCGATTGTGAAAATCCAATGGATCGGTCGCCGTTATTATCCCCACCAACGCGACCTTTCGAACGCTTTCCCGGAGCTTTCCAATTAACCCTGTGCCCGGATAATCCTGAATTCTGCCCTCTAAAATATTACGACAACGCACGTCCCTTATGCTCTCGTACACGCGAACATTATGCTCCGTGGCTGCAATTCTGTGCAATGATATTTTTTATTATAATCTTTCGCTTTTCAGTTTTTTACGTTACGCTTAACGCAGAAGTACCATTATAACGAGGAGGAATATCGAGATAAGATCGTGCGATCCGTTCGAATTCGCCGATGCGTATAGCGACCGCGATTCGAACGTCATCCTCGTAAATTACTCGTGGCGAGTCATCCATATTTCGGAGGATGTTTTGCCAGGAATAATGTTTGCATTCTGGTCGCTGAAAGCCGCATCGCGGCCCATGCGTGTGGTCTCGTAATTTTCAAAAGAGGTTATGCCTCGCCGAGAATGGCGGTTACGGACTTAACCACGGGACACGTAATTTCTGTCAAACTAATTACGCGAATTACCGGTACGAATGAGCAACCTATTCAAAAACCTGAGAGAAACGAAGCTACCCAAATCTGGTTACGTGAAACATTTTTAGCTCGAACACTTCCCTCCTTATTCTGGACGATGCGTCTTCTAACTCGCGTCACGATCATCGACGATTTAATCCACGTTTCTTTTATTCGCGTTTTCGATCTTCCACTATACACGGAAGTACGTGGACTCTGTCCTCCTCGAGTTATTAAACAAATGATTTCCAAACAAAAGCGTCAATATTCCCAGTTGTATTAAACCCCGATAAACGGTGGATTACCAAAGGCATTCGAATTCCTGGAGCAGTCTGTCGAAACCAAACACCTCCACCCTGGCCCGATTTCCATAACTTCCACTTCTTGCGATGGGAAAGCCTTCCGACCCCGAAACGATTCGTCCCGATAATTTGCATTTAGACGTGCTCGCGGCCGACTAACGCGAAACCGAGGACCGAGATAATGGCTTTAATCCTCCGCACAAAAACGCTGGGATCGAAACTTGCCTTGCTCTCGACGGACGCGAGGTCGCCGGATGATTATTCGAGAGTCGTACAAATGCGATTATCCGTGCTTTTCGGCGAACGAATGAGCGTTATCTTTTTCCCATAGAAGAACGAGCGCCCATTATCGACCGCGTTGCTCGTCTCAATTTTCGGATCGACCAACGAAGCTTTGTTTTTCGATGGAAAGGTAGGCTTCGTTAGCCTCTGCGGGGGCAATAGACTCGGCAATCGAAGTTCGAGGCGTACGGGAGAAAATTCTCGCGTGACAGCCCATAGGTCCGATTAATACGGTCTCGCGTGCGTAGGAATTCAGCGGGTGCGTGCTGAAATTACGTCGTCGCACGGCAGGTGAGCGCCCGGTATCGATTTCCTTGCGGGCAAACCCGCCCGCCTCGGTTATTATCTCCCACCTCCACCCACCTGATTTTCTAACAACACCACCGCCAAAAGCGCACCTCCTTCTTCTTCGACAAAACACGATCGTTTCAAAATATATCGCGTTTGTATCCCTCCATTCCTCCATTGATTTTACAAAAATCATTCCAATGGAGACTTCTATACGTGACTTTATACGCGAAATCGGAAGACCTTGCGAATCTTCGATTTAGATATTTTTCATCCTGGAAGTCCGATTGACCGTTTGAGCAGAAACAATTTGAAGATCCATTTCCCTGCTCAAACATACCATCGACCTTCGACGATTATCGACCAATAGTATCGAGTATGAAAAAGAGAGATCGTTGATATTTTCGCTGGCTGGATGGAGGAAAACGCATAACGACCGACCGTCTGTCTATTCCTCTTTTTCGTGTCGTGCCGCTTTTCGGGATTTTCCGGCGTTATTTCCTGCCTACGTCGTGCATCAGGATCGGATCTATTATGGTTCTGATAGGTGGGATTACAGGGCGCACGGGGGGACAAGCTAGCGTGGCGAATAATCGATTAATTTGGGGCCACGTTTTGGAAGGGACTAATGGACGTTATCGGCGAACGCGAGGGGCCCGTCGAGGTTTTCGAGGCATCGGGCGCGTTATTGGTTTTCGATTATACCTTTGACGCCAGCCGTCTCATCACGAGCCTGTCTTCCTCGAGGCAAAGGAACCAAACCCGGGAACCCACGCGAAACATCACGATAATCGACGATATTTTCCTCCCGGTTACTTACGAAGACAATACTCTCAACATTTTATCCCGGGACGGTGCTACAAAGTACCGACTTCTCTTTAATCTCATCCACTTAACCGTCTCATTCGTCAACAAATGCCAACGATCTTTAAGATTGTCGAGTTAACCGAAAGGAATGAGGATTACGTTACTCGTTATTTTCCTTCGCATCATCGAGATAAAAGGATGTTCGAGCTTAACGCGGCGGAGGGAATTCGAAATGGAGACGAGCAACGGATAGAATCGGAGCCGAGCTCGAGCTTGTAATAATACACCGAGAGAAAGATGAGACATCGCCGAGAAAGCACCGGATGGGTTATCCACGATCGTGCGAGGACTCGAATACGATTTATGGAAAATCCCGTTGAACGCGGAGGCCGGAAGTGTTCCCGCGGGTTATTTCACGTACCATTGAGCTTCGATCTCGCGACCGTAGGCATCCGCGAATCTCGCCTCCGGGAGAAAGTTTGGTGATCGAAAGTGCACGGTTTTTATGGTCCTCCATCGAGTTAAGAATGCCGTATGATCCGTTTAATCGATCGTGTTCACGATTTTATTGATTCTCAAACTAAGCGCGGATATTCATAACGGACGAGCGCTTAAAAGTATACATATTTATAACCACCGACCGGACCACACCATCCGGCCGGTCATAACTTATGTAAATAGTTCAACTCGATAAGCGATTATTCTTTGGGAACAAGGGGAAAGCGATAAATATTATTTGCCAATTACCGTTTCGTCCGTCCCAAATTTTAACGAATAAAGATCAAAAAAATTGCGTACGCGCGGTATGTCGATAATACAGAGTATCAAACAGTGGCGTTTCGAAGACCGCGTAAAACGTGGAAGGGGCGAAAGTTTGGCACAGAGCTGGCATCGAGAATCGATGGAGCGGGGGGACCTGGAATCATTTATCGGGCGAAAAGTGGCGGCTCGAGGGGGTGGAAGTGTAATTACAAAGCGGGCGTGCTTGCGATTTGCATAATGAGGGCATTACGCGAAGCTGCCGGGATTCGGCCGGGTAATGCGTCGGCGAATCAGACCGATAAACGTCCCGTTATCGGCCACGAAAAACCCCTCCCCTTCCCCGCCCCTCCCTGCGCCCAATTTCGCCCTGGTAATTGATCCACCGACGGTCCATCGGCCGAGGCCGTTGCTCCGCCACTGCCCTTTGCGTTTACCCATCGACGGCCCACCGCTTAGACGCGACCCTTACTCCGCGCACCCCCAACGCTTTATCAGGACGTTACGTTCCTCGCCTTAAAAACGTTCGATTGCTGCGCCAATGCGGTGGATGGAGATTGGATTTCGAGCCCGTAAATCGGAGCTCGGAACGCGTCCATCGCCTGTGGTTTTTTTTTCGCACTATATCGTGGTGTATCGTGGTTTTTTTCGCAGGATATCGTGGTGGACTGGTCGTTTCGGTGTTTCGCATTTACTCGAACGAGCTCAGCCTCTCGCTCGATCTTCCGTTTACGAGACGAAGCACGTATCACCCCTTGAGCGCGACAAAAGGACGATCCGCGTAGACGTCCTTACATTTCGTAGGCACCATCTTTCATTCCCAGGCTTCGCGCGCGGCTTTCATTTGTACGTAACTTCGTTATCGGTAATATTTGCCTGGCATCGAAAGAGGTCGCTCGTTAGGGGACCAGCCGAGACATCCTGGCACGGCTTTTGGCCTGTAACGAGTGCCGGAGGAACGAATTACGACCCCGCGGACTGAATACGATGGCTCCATCGCGCAGCGGGGTTTATCGTCGTCGATGATGGGCGTTTGGCACACTCCCCTGCAACTTGTCGTTCGACGCAGCCCCTCTAAAGATCGGGATAGTCTCGAATCGAATGGTCGCGAGACTTGAAAGCGTCTGCGTACGAAAAGTATGTCGCGGTATGCATCGCAAATAAACTCGTCGTTAGTGTCATTATTTTCAACCAGATATTTAATCCGTGGATCGAGTTCTCGTGATGTATTTTTTATCGACGTTCAAGGACTTGAGGGTACATATATTCAAAGAGTATACGGTCGTTGGAACGTCCCATTATCGGTTCCAAAGATGAAGCAGGGCATCTCCAGCGTGTCACCGATCGTCGACCCTACGCTCCACCAAAGATCGAGCCACCTCTCGACCTCCCTTAGGAGCGGAGAAACCCAGGATAGGTAATTACCGCGTCGGTGTCGGTCGTTTAGCCGCGCAAAACGGGTGGGAAAAGTGACATTGGGCTTGTGCACTCGTTAAAAGCGACAGCACCTTGATCAGGGTCGTCTTTGTTGACGGAATGCCCGCTACCATCGGGCGCGTCTCACCCTCCTGCGGTTGTCCCAGGGATTCTCAAATTCGGCGAGAACGTCGCGTCAAATGACCGGCAAGTGCGTGACACGAGTCCCGATGAGATCGTCGACGAGGAATCGCGTCTACTCGGACAATTTTGCGCTGCCTGGTCGGTCCAAGAGACGCCAATTATTCACCCTTGCCACGATGCGCAGAGGTTCTCAAAGCTTGGACAAACCTAGCGGACTTTTTCGAACGAGTGCTCGTCACTTCGTCCAAGCACCGGTTGGCGGTGCACGAGCATCTCATGCAAATTGGTACGAGCGACTCGTGTCTATGGACCGATATTGTTGCAACAGCTGGAGGTAACGAGCGTCATTGCGGTTGCGTAATTGACCAGAATTATTCACCCAGGATCTTTAGTTTTATTTGGAGCGATCGACTCGCGTTATAAGTGGTACCACTTTGTTCCGCAATATCTCGAACCACGGTTATTATCGAACGGGGGGTTGATTTAAATTCGACGCGTAAAGATCTTATCGTCCGGATCCTGCTGAGTCACCCTGAACGCGCGTTATTCATCGTCCACGGGTCACTCCGGGGCCGATACTTTGTCTTCCAGTTTCTCGTTCGCATAATGCATCCCACTTGCGAAGAATGGTTATTTATTTACCTTTTAGCGTACGCAGTATGCATCCGTAATTCCACGGAGGGTTTGCTACCATCATCGGTCACGCTATTCGCCGATTAATTCCCCAACGCTCGGTGCGCGTGGTGTTAAACGACAGCTGTATTGCCACTCCGATTTTTTTTAACATCGCATCACGCTATTTATCGAGCCTTGAAAACCCTTTGATCTTCATTTTTCCAAGCTACATCGATTATTAACGGCATGAAAAGAGCGTCCGACTGACGGCATAATCACGTTGATTTACAAACCAATAAATCGTGCTTTAATCTCTTCTATCTTCGAGTCATTATTTTATCTCCAACCTACTATTAGACACGTATTCGTCATTACCCTACATCTTGCCCAAGCTACACGGGTTAATACAACGCGGATAAACAATCTAATACGGATAATCAACGTCAAAGCCTTGGTACCTGGAGTAATCTATCCCAAGTACCGGTCACAATATAAACTAATCTACAGTACTCTCGTGGTGTCAAACCGACAGTCGATACACCGGACTCTAGCGCTGTCTCTAGCACAGGCACGCGTCTCCAGTTTAGATCTCCATCGCTGTCCACGCTCGTGCGATCCACGCGATCGAATTAGCACTTGAAAGGTGGGATTTTCCGAAGAAGCGGGAATTCTTGACGTGCCGCGACGATAGCCGTCGAGGAAATCGCAATTTTGCGACGCGTAACCCAAAATCGAGGATGCATCGGCGGAGACCAAAAGCCGTTTACCCGCTGGCAGCCTGCAGTTGATCCCCCGGCAAGTGGTTTTGTTTGCCCCCCCCCTCCCCCTCCACTTCTCGATCCCTCGGCAACCAGCAAATTCGGCCGCGAAACTCGGGCTTTGAACATTAGCCTCGTGCCGGTAATTATATCGGCCAGGCAAGGACGCTGACAATACGGCTTTTAGATGGCCGCGCATCCCGTGGCCTTCTAATGGACGCTTTCCACCTTCGGCCGGACCGTTGATTCACGATATTGAAATCAATTACCGGATTATAGGGGAAATCCATTACCGAAGCTCGTAGGCCCGGCCGCCGATTAAGCGTCGCCTCGACTGCCGCGAGATGAAACGTGACGCGCCGACCTCCTCGTCCCGACGATCCCCTCGCACGCCTCCCTCGCGGCCGCCGCAAATGAATTCAGGATGGCGCAATCCGTTTTCCTCGTTTACCCACACGTTACTCGGTTTTCGAGTTTGTGGAGAATCGGAAGACGCTTCTTGGAAAGACGAATATTTGTTCTCCGATACTTGGCAGGAATCGATGGGATTATTTTGCGGGTTTAAACTCGGATTACGATGGTGCGATAAAACTCGCGAAGCGTAAATATTCCAAAGATCGGTTTTAAAAGCTCTAAAAGTTTGAAAGAAATATCTCTCCGAGTTACGGAAGGTTTTTTTTGCATGGCGAATTGGAGGAAAATGCGACTCGGAGCGAAGTATCCCGATCTAGGGTTAAAGGAGCAAGAGTTCGAGTAGAGGGAAAAAAGTAGGCAGAGTTGTGCGGCGCTGTGCGCAATTAGGATATTCGTGGAGAGGTTGTCCCGCGCATAAGCGATAATAAATCAGTCGGGGCTATTGTGCTGGAGCAGGATCGGGAAGGCGTCCCGCTATCTCGACGTCGATCCGACATCGTTCGAGGATTACGAGGATTATGTCGGGGCCCCGCGGAAGGGATGATTTGCTACGCACGAGATAAGTGACCGAGCAGTTTTATCGGCATCGCCTTAATCGTCCGCGCGGAGCTAGTCATGTTCCTCATCAGATTCCACGATTATGACCGCGGGGAAACCATTATTTCCTCGGCTGTGCCGACAGATCGAGAGGAATATCCACCGAGGCTCGCGTCGATCGAGGCTCGCGATGCTTATCGTCGAACCGTGCCGATCCTCCTGGTTTCCAGCCTCGCGCGGATCGTACTTTTTACACCCTCGATCCTTTATTCGAGTGCTCGCGCTTTCGAATTTAGATACAAAGAGACAAATTTTTCACGCGTCAATGGCTCGCTCTGCAACGATCGGTATTGTCGACATTGAACGAAAATCGACGATGACTTTGGACGGAGAGCTACTGTCGGCCACTGGATGATCGGGCGCACGGTCTCGTTAAAAGAAACGTCGTTACGAGGTGCGGCGATGCGGACAGAAGTTTCCGAAACGTTTTTAGTCGCGCGTGACGGTGGAAGTGTTGCGGTATGTCGTCTCGAGCAACGTGCACGGGTTACCCAAAGGCCAGGGGTAAAGTGGAAATAACGTTGGCAACAGACGCGGCTAACCTGGTCATTTTGCAGTGTCAGAGCCAAGGCAGACGTCGGTCGGAAAGTTTTTCGCGGGCCGCACGATTCCGGCGCACCTCCGTTGTTTTCGCGGTCGATCATTTCTGCCAGCTTGATTTAATATTCACTCCCGCGATTCGCCGCCCGTCGGGTATTTCTGACAAGTAAATGGCGGCAAGCGCGGAGGCTTTTGTAGATTGCAGTACTCGCGCCACGGGGGCTTTTATCGGCGGTCCTAACCTTCGTCTCTGGATTTCACCCCGCGATGTGCATTTTGTAATCAGCGATGCTTTTCATCTCAAACGCCGAGTTCCGGGGCAAACTCTCGCGATGCTTTTGTTTCGAGCACAATGCGTAGAAACGAAGGAGCATTGGCGTAATTTCAAACGCCAAAGTAACGAACGTCTATCGTATCGGTTTTTTCCGCCCCCGAATTTAGTTATTCGCGATACAAATCGAATATCAGCTCTTTGGCTCGCAGCCGCGGATTTTTTTAATCTTACAAAAAATATATATATCCCCAGACCAAAGATATCCTACAACGCGACGATATCCCTGTAGCTCAAGGGTACAGTCCGTTTTCGAATTCACGAACATACGTTATCATAAATTGAAAAACAACCATCCCCGCACACCTACGTCGCTTATACGCGTTCCTGGTAGCGAACGTGTTGGAACATAGATAAACGAACGTTACAACGATTAAGAGAGAGAGTATCCCCCTTTCCCACCCAATACTCCCGACGCCACAGGGATCCTACGGTATTGACAGCGGCACTCCATCGCGACAAGAGATCCCCGAGAGTTTTCATAAGCTTTCCTAAAGCGTCGCCGAAGCCCTTCCAGTCCCATATTTCAGCATCTGCGAGCGGTTCATTTGGCTGGGCGTCGTTCCCGGTTTACAAGAGGATGAGCGTCGAATCCGGGATGGAAATGGCGGTATCCTGCAGGCTCGGTGTGGATTCCCGGCGTTTAGCGGTGTGCGCCATCGGGTATTGATTGAACGGGAGGGAACGGGGGTCGCTGGCTGGCGGGAGGGGCTGCGCCGAAAGGGGCGAGGGAAGGGTGAGAATGACTACTTCGGACGGTGTCCGCTAGCCACCCTCCCCCAATCTCGCACAAAGCCCCGGCTTCTACCTGCCGGACCTGGACCTTCGAGGTTCCCTTCCGCGCTTCCTCGCCGCCTCGCTCCTTTTACGCCGGCCCTGGCCAACGCGGATCGCGAATTTCCAAGGATCTGTCATAGATAAGGATAATGGCAATTTGCTTCGCGATATTCTTTGCAAACTCGTATCGTTTTGATCTTGCTATATCGTTTTTTACTTACTATAAGCGTTCGATCGGCGTACGCGAGAGGAAAGGAGATCGGTAGATGAGAAAGCGGGGGACGGATTCGCGTAAATCTGCGATCGAGTCGCGTTCATATTCCGCTCGTGGCGTTGGTCCGTCGATAATCTCGCGCGGAGGTTCTTTCGAGCAAAAAAGAAACGGACGTGCCGTTATTGGGAATGCTCGAGGGGCGAGAAAAGGATGCAAATGATCGGACGTCTAATCGACGGCCCTCCGGATTTCTCGGCCGAGGGTTGGCCGACGGGCAGCTGCGGCCCGTCAGCAACGGAAATGGAATCTCGAGCACGTGAGACCACTGCCGTAGCTTCTTCCCACATTTCTTGCTCGCGGTGGTCATAAATCGAAATGTATTTTAGGAACTCGGCTTTCACCGTTTCATTGACTCCCGCAAAAGCGCGCCGCTCGTCTCTCCGGACTATTTTTGGCCATGGGAAAAATAAGCCTGGAGGAATACGCGATCGATCGCCACGTTCGCGATTCCCGTATGGATCCCTGAAAAATATTCGCTCGGAAATTCGGCTTGTAGGGCGTTCTCTTGGCTCGTTAAAGAGAGCATCGTGCGCGTGGATGAAGGATCCGACAAAACGCTTTGCTCTTCGTCCATCTCGTACACCCTAACGACCTTCGTTGGTTACGCGTATCGTCGCGCTCTCGATCGCGCAGGTACCTCGCGACGGTCGAAATAGCGCGCCTACGGTATCAATTTCACGGTACATCGCCCGCCGTGAGATACTCCGGTCTCTCACTTTTTACACCGTTTCGATAAGCATCCGATCGCTTCCTTTAATCGTAAAAAAAACACCGTCTATCCATAACGTTGACCACCCTTTTTTTTCTCGCCGCCAGTATCCGCTATCAAAGTCCGGAATAACGGAAAACGCGTTACGGGTTTTGTATCCCCGGTGCATGCGCGTCGATGAAAAAGTTGCGATTGACCTGCGGCCAGGACCGACGTGGCTGGAAGTTTACACGATCTGGATTCCCGATACGTATCCTATTTCCCGCCTACGTCCGATGCTTGTCCTTTATGTGTTCTGCTATTGGAAATGCCGCTCTATACCTTCGCCGCCATACATAGAGTATCGGCCGATATCAAACGCGGCTCTGCGGGACCGAATTTCGATCGCAAATACCAGCCGCTCGTTCTTTGTTGCGTCCAACAGAATTACCGGCACTCTAGCGTGCTATCATATCAATTAAGGTTCGTGCGTTTTGTACGGTCGGGTAATGGGATTTGACGAGTGTCGTACCTTCGAGCGAATTCTGTTGTAAGAGATTTCGCGTTTCTCCTTGTTGGACGTTGCGGTTTCCCGAGAAGCGTCGAGTGGAAGCTCGAATTTCTCGTTAAAACGCGCGCAAAGGTGGAGACGAATATAAAATTACCGTGAAACGCATCCGACCGTCGTCTCGTCGCCCGGATCTGTACCGACAACCGAAACTTTGGCGAAAGCGAAGTAATATGTTTGTTAATACACGTTCCTGATTAAATGTGTTTTGGAATGATCGAAGAATTCAGCTGGAATTAGAATTTTGAACGGTGTACAAGGAGACGTGCTTTCTCCCAGCGAGCGAATCGGAAACGCGTGGATCCGTGAGCACGATTCGAAGCACGCACGAGTTCACGTGCACCCGACAATTTGGGTGGCTTCGGTGCCTTTAGGCCTGCCTCTTTTCATCAAATCATCTCAAATAGTGTTGCCACGGCAAATAGCGCGCACTCCGTATATCGCGTAAATAAACGTCGGCTTTGATGTTGATAGTTTCCAACGAAGGAACGCGGGAAATCCGAGGGAGTCGAGAGACTCGAGGATTCGAAGAATAAATAGTATAGATTTAGTCGCTCAAATCTCGCATATTACGATCATTCCTTCGAGCTTAGACTTTCCTTCGTGCACCGTGGTTTTCACTGGCTATCGTTTATCAACGGGCCGTCGCTTACTCGTCGATTTAAATAGAGGTGAGAGAATCAAAGTGGCAGATTTGCACCGTAACTCGTTGGAAGAATGGACGGCTCGTTAAATATTTATTTATCTCGCGTTATAAAATTATATTGGAATCACGTTTCTGATGGAATTTATTCGTTGGACTTTATACATCGTCCAGGATACTGAAAAGTAAATTAATCCGAGAGCCGTAGGCGGCGAGATACGGCAAAGGAAATTTAAATTACATCGCATTAAACGTAAGAGGAATTTAATTAAATCGAATCCCGGCTCGGCGGCGATCGCACCGTTAGTTTTGTTAATGGAAATCTCGCGCAAAGTTCGAGGACTCGGAAGGTACGACCGGCGAACAAGTTGATTTCGGTGGTTTGCCTATGAATAGTCCACCTGAAGGATAAACGCGTCTTTTTCGGTATCGATAAGAACGCAACAAAATTACGATGATCTTTTCATTTTTATTCATTAAGTCTCCACATAAAATCGTTATACATCGACCGATATTCTAAACGTTAAATAAATAAGCGAACAGATCAGATGTAAAATATTTTTAACAAACTATATCCGTTCTTCATCAATCCCGAAACGTCGATCGGAAGTCTCAATCTTCGCCAAAGCCGAGACGAATTCTCATAAACGCGGCATCCTTCTGCCGGGCCGAGAAGTTCCCGAAAGAGCTGAAAAGCGGAGGTAATTGGTTGTAAAGTGTGGATAAGCGAGGTTCGACGAGCGCCACTTCGTAGCTCGACTCCTTAATTGGAGGAGTTATCCATCCGCCGCGAGAACCGGCCTCACTTCCGCACTCTTCGATATCCGGTGGTGAATAAACGGAGAGGTATAAGATTTCTCGCGGAGGAGGTCCAGGACCGACCCGAGGCAGGTTATCATCGTCTTCGGGATAAATGGTGCCATCTTACACCGTCGTTTATCAGCACAGATAACTCCAAATGGCGGTCGTCGCCTTGAGAACTCGATGCATCTTCTTCGCAAGAATATCCCTTCCTCGAACTACGTCCGAATAAAGTATTTGTAACCTTGATGGCTAGAATTCTTGCTCTTGGACGTTATATTTCCATAAAGATTTATTCGGAACGAGAGCCCCTCACCGCTTACAAAAGCGACGTTTCGACTACATTTGCGCGATCCTCGTCGAACTGAGGGAGAAGGATCGATTGGCGTAGTTGATCGAACGTTAAGGTTATCTATCGAAAAACCTATCGTTCGAGGCAGTTTCTAAATCGCCCTGCGGTAGTGGGAAAAAATCCGATTTAATTCGGAATTAATTTGCGGAGTTGCGCAAGAGGCAGGAGTAGTGAGAAAACACAGATTTCTCGGTGGCATGCTCGATCGTACGCGATCGGGCTGGCCAGGTGAAAGAGCGAGCGTGCACGTTCGTCGCAAAAAAACGCGGCGTAAATTGCAAGCGGGGCACGCGATATACCGAGCCGTTGGGTTCGTTTCGTTTATATTCGCGCGCGGTACCTTGCATAAATACGAGCTGAGCGTAGAAAATCGTATCGAGGGCCGAACAGATTCTCCATCGCCAAATGCCAGCGCGAATTTCAAAGGTTCCTTTAATTTTGATCGAGGACCATTTTCGAGTGGTCTTTAATCCCTCGTAGTCTTTGCAGTTCACTCGTATCGCCGTTTAAACGCGTGTTTTGTTCGAGGAGAAAATTAGACGAAAGACAGGAGTAGAAAGAGTAGAATCGTTCATTATGTACTGTGCGGATACATCGTGGAGGACCGCGAACGTTTGATACGAGAAGGTCGCGGCGGCGATAAAGGGAAAGAAGGGAGAAAAGGCCGAAGGTATTGGATTAAGATCTAACTTGATGGGCATAAAGTTTCGGGCTGACGTAAAAGTACGCGCTTTCGAGCACGGCCGTTCGAGTTCCGCGGAAAGCCGCCGACGGTTAAGGCAGTTCCTGGCCGGCGATAAAGATAAGCTTCGCGATAAAGGTCATCGCGCGGGGAACACCGAATTGACTCAACTTCTTACGAGGTCTCGTTTCGAATACGCGGTAATATAATGCACCTCCGTGCCCGAGAGAGTCTACGTGTACGTGCAAAACATCTTGCAAACATCGTACAATGTCCGTACAATATTGCTATTGATAAGAAAAAACATCGATTTCCCCCACACCCATCTTTTTTAAGGTTTAGAAACGAATTTCTTTCCGATTCTTTCGCCTACGTAATTTTAATCGATAACGTGCTCCCTACAAGGACACTGCTCGACATTTGTTCGTTAATTATTACCGAGAACGAGCAGTAATGGGATCTCATTGATCTCGATACACCCGTGCAATGTTTAGAAACGATAAAAAGCAAGGGTCGGTTAATACGTAGTACGAAGTATGCATTTACGGTAGGATTAATGTCGCAAGCGTGAATACTGAGATACGACGAAACTTTCGGGGAAGCTACGTTGGTTTCGCTGGAAACTTCGAGGGTCATTTATGTAAACGAAAGCGATAAAGCATGGCGCAGCGGTTACGTGGAACCGTCGAGGCATATTTTCGTTAATGTTACTATCCCACAGGAGCGTGTGATTCGGTTCGTAAAACGACAAACGCAGTCCAGATGTGGCACTTATCGGGTCACGGCGATGAAATTATTCTGCTGCCACGTGGCGCCGTAAACCATGGGAGCCCCCATGCTTTGTACGATTGTTTCTACACGAGGCGCTATATTCGGCCACGATCATTTTCTCCGATTATCGAGCAATGTTTCGAAGCTCCGTAAATCGCGGAAGACTAATCGACACGATCGACCGGTATCGTATATACTTGTTCCGAATGGTACTTAATCCTACTGGTTCAACATTTCTCTCCAATGATTTCATGTGTACGGAAAAGAATAATCCGGATCCTTCCATTGATATTATAAAATCACCGTTTCGAGTAATACTATGAAGAAGGAGCGATTTCTTCGTAGCGTGCGTTTTGATTTTATTAAGAAGGAAAAGGAATGCGGTGCGTTTTTTAATTTTGCATATAGGAGTGCTCGCAGGAAAATCCGAGAAAGGAATAACCAAAACGCGCATTTCCGCATTTGTATTCATTAAGGTATTCCGTTGGTCGGCTTCTCCCGAGTGTGCCTGGGAAGCCGCAAAGTAGCAGGAGGGCGGGAGTTGCTCAATTCTAGAAAATTGCCGGGCATCTAGGAGATCTCTGGTCCTAACGGTTCCTTGCTCCATAAATACGCATCCAACGAGATTGCAAAATTATCTCGAAATTGAATCTCGAAATCGGCGTTCTCGCAACCTCCTTCAGATTCGTTTGTATCCGCGCAACGACTAATCGCAGTTTTTATAAACCGGTCTATCCCTTTAATTACGAGCAATTTTCGAAATCCGTTGTAAAGCGTATTTGCGGATGAATTCCTAGCGAACGTGCGTAAAGAAAGGCGTTTGGTTACCGACGAGTTTATAATTAAGGAATTAACGAGCATGGCTGACCATAAAGAACCCTAATACTATGCCGGTTTTACGGCAACGCAACTAATTTAATCCTCGCAGCTTATCGCGCGAGCAAACCAGGTTTTTCCGAAAATCTAATAAACTCCCGTTGTACTGGTGCATCTTTATGACCGACTCTATCGTCGCGCCTGAAACTGTGCTCCATGATAACGTCGTAATTAAACTTTCCCGGTGTACGTCATAATTATACTTCCACCCGGAAGAAACAAAAGCAACCGGAGATTCCGGCACGAAGCGCGGTTAATAATTCTCTGGAGAACTCTTATCGAGAACGCAAATAGTCTACCGCATTTTGGCAAAACAGCGTATCGACATTTCGATGCTTTACGAGCCTCGAAAGATGTCGGATAAAATAAATAATCAAGGTAAGACGTTCGAATCGTGAAGAGAAAAATAATTCGATTGCCGTTCTAATCACATAAATGGAGCGTATTTCATTTGAAGCACGTCCTTTCGCATGCCTCGATTTCTATCTATTCCAGACCTCTTCACGATCTCCGCAGTGGAGAGTCATCTCGAATCGAGGACATTTCGAAGCGGTCAAACTTTGGGTTTATCTTTTTGCCGGGAGCCCAAGACGTCCAATCTCTCAGACCCAATTAAAATCGATCTCCGGCGGTTCGGTATCCTCTCGCAATATTTACTAGCGGCGGAAGTCGGCGTTCGTATTGCAAAAAGCAGCCGTTCGAGCGGAAGTTTGTTAGGGGATAGACGCACGCAGGTGCAGCCTGCGCCAGCCATAAAGCTCGATCGCACGACACAACGTCTATGGTCCTATTCGAGTAATGGCCCGCGCTCGTAAAGGAACCTCTCTCTCCCTTTCTTTCCCTCCCCCGCCCCTCTCATTTTCCTCCTTTCCTCCTTTCCTCCTTCATCGAACGGCCCAGCCGCGGAATTTACGAGAACCGACGCGAGCTTTCGTTGCGTCCACGATAAGGCGCACGAGACGATCTCCGATCGACTGGCAGGAACGAATACTTTGTAAATGCGGATTTGTGTTCGTCGGTCGTACCGTGAGAAACGCGATCGGAGTGCTGCCTTCGCATCGACGATCCTTGCCTCCTATCGATTTCCTCTTAAACCGACCGTACGCTTTATTCTTACGAGAATTGTTCGCTGCTTAGGCTTTAATATCGACCGCTAAGGGCTTTTAGTTTCTGGCTTTGTAGTCTGCTTACCGCGTAGAAAAATCCAGATCCGATGGTTCTCCTTTCAACCCATCTTTTCAGTGGGAATTTCCGTGTCTGAGCACTGCGTTACTGTACCTCGGCTACGAGCGTTCTTTGTTTCACCAACCATGAACATCGTCATCCGTTCGATCGAATACAATTTTGCGAACGTGATTCGAGAGATGATCCTTTATGCGGTAAGGCATCGTAATGATACAACCAAAATTTAAAGCTATCGATCAGAGGTATAGGAGCAAAGACATGTTTTATATTTGGAGAATGGCCGGTTATATACGGTGTTATATGAAAATTCTAAAGATTTGGGTAGTCAGGGCAAAGCCGGACTCGCGCAGAGATACTTACGAAAATCTTTCGAACGATTTGAAAAATCTCATGAAAAATTCAATGGTTCCCGTGCTCTTCACCGGTATACGATTTTGTATTTCTCCGATTTTACCGTGCATTCGCGAATATGGAAATATTCGATTTCGTTTCTCGGCAAACTTACAGGTGTTTCTTAGACCTCTTCCAGGTCAAAAAAGGGGCTTTTGTCGTCTTTCATTTTCAAAAGAACCTCCACAAGGAGCGTATACGCGCAGATGCACATATTCAAATATCGGCGTTCAAAAATCTCGGCAAATTTCCAAAAGTTCGCCGACCGCATACATTTCCACTCGACAAAGCGAAATTCAACGCGGTACACTTCATTTCCACCTTCGTCCAGCCAAGCGCAGGGTTCCATGACCCTTGCAGCTTACAAGGCCCTTTGGTCACAAAGATATTTATCTCCATTCCGGAAGGGTGCGGCCGTAGATAACATTTTCCAGGGACTGTAAAGCAAAAAACTTGGCTCATCCTTCGGGGAAGATGCGTCGGGGGATAGCGTGACCCCGATTTTTGACAGGATTTATGTTCACGCTCGAGGAGAATACTTAAAAGTGCTACGAAACGATCGCGCATCGTCCCTGACGCGGCGAAAATTGCGACTGGGCCAAGAGATTCGCGCAACTCGAAAAAACGTGGTCAAGGACCTCTCGCTGGCTACGATGCGAGTGGAATCAGAATTCTAATAAGCGGTAACTCGCTAGACGTCTCCGAAAGATAGTCCGCGGCAAGATCGCTATCGAACGTACTATCAAGAATATTATCATACGCGGCGGTGCGTTTTCCTTGGCAATGGCGAAGGAACATCGTGGGCCACGATTACGTTAGCGGCCCGAGGCGCTTTCGAGTTCATCGCGGTCCAAGGGATTCGGGGGAATAGCCCGAATCCGGGCTCTGGAACGTGGGGCGCAACGGAACGGGGGTGGATCTCCAGGGTGAGTCATTGGCGAACCCTCGCGAGACGGCCCAAACTTTCCTTTCCTCCTCCGCACGAGGTCCTTCCTCCTAACGCTATGATTCATCGGCATCGATGCCCGTGTAAACACCCCCGATAAAGCCTCTCTTTCCCGCCCCGTCCTTCGCAATTTCGGTCAAAGAAAATACGAATGCTCGCAAGGAGGGGTTCGTACCCGTTGGATTTTCGACCTCGACGTCTCTTCTTCCATTATTGGAGCACTATTGCACGTATTAGATTACGTCTTTTCTCCTTCCATTGTCCAGAGTTTATTCGTTCTTTTTTTCTACCGCCGAGAGACCTCTCTCGTCGTTGGTCTTTATTCCCTCTTTCACCAGGGCTTATTGCTTCCTCGTTTCCTTATGACCGCTCGTTGATTTCGAATGTTCCAAACTCTTTCCAGACGGACGGCCCTGGATACGAGTCGGGAGAGATTTTCTCGCGTACGAGGTGCTCGGTTTGCTCGCTTCCCCGTGGATCCTCTCTTTCTCCTTCCACCTTTTCCTCCTCCTCCTCCTCTACCTCCTCCCTCGCGGCGCCCTTATCGATCGGCCACGGAGGCCGTAGGAAGAGCAAAGGAAAGAAACATTGCAGCCGCTGCGCTTTGGGTTGCAATGCTACGGAAGCACGTGCGCGGAATGATTTCGGGAGGGCCGACCTTTATTCCTCCTTGGAATAAAGGCCCGTATTCCGCGCGAGCGTGATCGCGCGGGGATTCCGGAATCTATGGAGAATTTCGAGGAATAATAACGCGAGCCGGCCTCACGGCCGATCGATACAAAGCCGACCTGCCGCGGCAGGACGCAGGAGACGCGACCTTTTATCATCGAGCCAACGACCAGTTGGAAAACGATATTACGCCGACGCACAGAGGGAAATATCGGGAAATTCTTGGCCGAAATTTAAAAAAAAACCTGCGAGATTGAATTAAAAAAAGCGTTGATACGATAAATGAGATTTACGTTTATTGGATTTATTATCACATTTATTCTCACCGTTATGAACGAGCCACGCGACACCGGAGACGTGTCGACGTGTTTACGATTCACGTAACTTTCCATCGCGCAGCTGTGCGCCCTTCACCTACCACCGAGAAACCCAAATTTAAAGATTTATACGCGTCTTCGACATCCGTGTTTCTAAGCCAACACGAGAAATTCGATTTAGTCGCGCGAACACGGTAGGAACGAGTGTAGCGATATTTAAATCGTAAACGTAACGAACGAGCTTTCAATTCGGGCGTTTAGCGCGGAAATCGAAAATTCTATTTGTAAGACCGGTCTAAGCCAGGTGCGCTAAAGCGACGAAAGCGCGTCGGCGTTCTCGTTAAAACACCGGTTCCGTTAAACCTGCTCGTCTAAAAATAGACCACCCGATAAAACTCGCCCCTGCTCTTCTACTCATTACTCGCGCGCGTAATTACTCCATGTTTACTCGGCAGATCGCAGGTGCAGAGGAGCTTATTGCATCGATGCGATAGGCGCGTTGTATCGTGGCAACCCTCCCGTCGAAGTTCGTGATCTAACGATAATTAATTATTATGCCAGCGTGGAGGTAGGCCAGGCCGACAAACGGCTTCGCAAAGATCTTCTTACGGTCACGGGTCATCGTCGAGCACTCGTCCAGCCGAGAACGGGAACGATCGTGCATCGAGTATCTCGTCCCACCTGGAATTCCCGAAGGAGTCCATTCGACGGTCCTCGCGATCGCACTCGAGGATTTAAGAATTCAGAGCTTCTTATCTCGAGGAAGGAACGCGAGGTTTAGCGAGGAATTTAAAATCTCATCAGTTTCTCGGATGGAAATATGAAAAATCCGCGATGATATAATTTATTGTTCTTTAACGTTTAGCGGAGCATCGATGCTGGAGCTGAATATTCGATCATTGGGATTTTCTATTTAACGTACTCCTCGAGCACGATCGTCCTCCCTTTACGACGCGTTCTGGAAGCTTTCGAAAGGTCGTGCAAGATTTACGTTATGCTTTTCGAACGATTCATGAAGCGCGCTTCTCCCCGGAAGACATTTCGTAATTCAGATTTTCCGGCATCGCGGCTGGCCATTTTTCCGGCGATTCTGTCGAGCTCAGAAATTTCCTTCCTTCCGGACTTTCGTTGGCTGCACGAGGTCCTTGCCACGGGGGGATACAAAATTTATTTTTCTTCCTCCGGGTCTCGACCTGCCGGGAGGGAAAGAAGGCTTTTTGTTCGTCCCTTCTACGCCTCGCCGGACGCATTCGTAACCGGGAAAATCGATTTATCGATCCTCGATCCTCCGCAACGCTGACTCGACGCCGATGATGACTCGTGTTTTCTTCGTGGTTTTGCAGGATGCACCTCGCTCCTCGAAAAGTCTTCTTTCTCTCTCTCTCTCTTCTTTATCGTCACGATCGCGATCCAACAACCGTGTACAGGCTTTTGTGTGCGTAACTGGTCGACAGGATTTATAAGTCAAGATGAACCGTTTAAAATTAGAGTGCTTTACGGATATCGCGTCGAGAGGCTCGGCAATGCCCAACACGATTTGAACTTTCGATCAAACTTCTCGACGCGAAACACATTCGCGCAGGAAGTCTAAGCTGTTGGAGTTCATCTTGAAAACCCTGAAGTGCTCCGTGGCGAACGTAACCCGCACAATGGATTTAATTATGGATTTGAGTTTACGCGAGTTTAGGTACGAGCTGGCAGATTTAAAAGTAAAACAAAGGAAGTTTATGGAGTGCCATCGGGCAAGGTATTTCGCTCGGGTCGTTTACCGGTCGAGCTTCAAAGCATCGCGCATTACGCGTCAGGGAAACAATATAACCGTGGAGCAGCAGGAAATCAGGATTCCCGAGTTTTCAGGGCAGAACTCCAAACGACGCAGCCTCCCTGGCCGTGTAGAAGTTTCGATGGAAAGTCGATTTCCTGCCGCGCCTCGCCCGGTGTCCCGTCTAACAACGTCTCTGCGGCTCTCATTGTCCGTGGTTTGCAGCACGAGCGATCGATACCAAAAGTGGGACGATTTTCCGAGATATATATTTCTGGCACTCTCCCTTGGATCCTTTAAATTTCCTCTTGATTTCTTTACGATGTCAATCTGCAGCTTTGTATCATCGACCGGCAGGATTAAAATGGAATTAGAATCGGGGCAAAACCGAGAATTTATCCTCGTATTCCACGACACACTTTGAGAAATAGCCGAGTGCGTTGTCGCTGAAAATATTCCGACGTCGAAGAAAGGCATCGAGCTCGATCGATGGAAGAAATAGACGGAGGACAAAGATAGACGCGAACCGAAAGGAAAAAAGGGATCTGGGTGAGCTATTGTTGATCACGGCAGAGGAAAACGCGGAGGACAGGATTTTTGAAACGATCCAGTTTCGTAGCTTTTCGTTCGTGCTCCTTCCGTCGAGGATAATTTACCTCATCGCCATTTATCTCGTGGACAATCGAATAATTAAGATCCAGCTCAATAATGTCAAAGCAAGACATTGTCCTTTTCATAACTTTGCACGCAAACGTTATATTCAATCGTGTCCTATAATCCAGCGTATTATAACGATCGAAATCGCACTCGAGCATTGGAAACCAGAGTTTCATCCCATTACACAATTTCAAAGTTCTCACGGTGACATCGCGCGCAGCGATTCCGTAGAATCCAAGCAGATATCGGACGGAAAGGGGCAAACAGCGTTGGCAGTGCGATTCCTTGGGTAACGGAGTTCGGCGGCATTCGCCAGCTCGTCGGGAACAATTCGCGGGAGTGCATTCCCGCGACTCTCGTCCTTCCCGAAGATCGATTCGCCCGAGGAAATTCGAACTCGGCGTAACTGGAAATGCCGAAAGTTTCGTCCAGCACGTTGGGGAATCCTCGATCTTATTGCGAATGCGAGGACGTCCCTCCCGGTTCCCGAGGATCCGCGCGTGGACTCGGCCACGTAGACGGGAACTCGGATATGCCTTGACGCTGGTGCAGTACGTAGCAATTGCCCGCCACGATCCAATAGGCACGCCTACGCGATCCGCACATCTGCCCATCGTGTATCTCGAGATTCGATCTTCGAGGCGACTGCTTGCTCGACAATTCCATTACCTCCGGCTATACTACTCGCTCGATTCACCTGGGTTGATTCACCGCTGTAAAGTCGCTCTCTCGAATGGGATATACGTACCGTGTCTCTCGCGAGAGGCTCGAATCCTGCCCATGTGCGCGTGCAGAAGACAAAGCGCGACTTTTACACTGGTCGTCGGTACGTTGCTCGTCACGAGTGGCCGTGAGAAACCAAACGATCGGTCAGGAATCGGGAGTATGCGTTATTACGTGAAGTCTGTTACCATTATTATCGGTAACTCTAGCTATCGTGTATTTATTTTGCTCCGTGCCGAAACCAAAATTGTGGCGAACGAACGCGAACCTCTGCTCCGTGATTTACGTTTGCTACATATATGTCTATAAGCACGGATATTGTTTTTTTACCCTTCGTCGTTACTGGCTCATAATTATGTAGATTTCCATGGGCATCGTGCAGAAGGAGTCGATTGCTCGACGGCTCAATGGGCGATCAAGTGCGATACGCGGGGTTCTATTCGTTCGCGTAGTACGAGGAGGAAGGTAATTCAAAATATTGGCCGGGAGTTCGAGGATGCCTTTCCATTTTGATAGCGGTCATTAATCTGGTGGTCGAACGAAGAGGCGAGAATGGCGGAAGGGCCTGGGAAAGATCGTTTGATGGAAAAGCTGTGTCACGTCCTCCCGTTTACGGCGAGGAAGGAGGGAAAATCAAGAGGCTTCCTTTCTCTCGGTGCTCCCAGACTCCGGTGCAACGTGACTTAGATGAAAAATCGTCCCGCCACGTCTGGCCGTGCCCGTGAATTACCCGCGTCGACGGTAAAGCGGTTTATGAAACGTCTCGGTCATTTTTCTCGACGACGTGTCACAGTTACCAATTGCAAAGTGCGCCCCCCAAACTCCTTAGGGTGTGCAGCAGCGTCGGGAGATCGATTTCCAAATCGAGAAGCACCGGGAAATAAATAATTCTACGGCGGAAGGTTTACGATTGTCGCGCAGCTTTTTTTTGTCTTTCTAACCTGGCCATATCCTCGAAAGATTTACACGAAACCAAAGTACAATACTCTTTCGTATTTGAAACCTTAGTGTTCCATCGTATCTCGCCATATTTCACTACTGCGAAAAGGAGTTCCTCTAAGACGGACGCGGGTGTCGAGTGTCAGTCGTGGTGAGCGAAACGTTCAATGGTTGCATGATTTTCACCAACATCGTTAGGAGGACAGGCGATAATCTCGATCCCGCGGTTCCTCGAGGAATTGTCCGATTCGAAGGGGATTCGCGGCACTGGTCGCACGGCGTATCGGGCTATTTCGGTGCGAGGGCGTCGAATCCAAACAAGAAACGAAAGCGGAACGTGCGGGAATTAACGATGCGCCGGTAACGCGATGTCGGGGAAACGCAAATAGCGTGCGCAAGTTCAACGACAGGACTGGTGGCCACCGGCCGCTTCGTTCGAAGGGGAACCGGGCCGATCCACGTGCGCGTAGGCACGTGCAGGATGCCGCGGGAAAGGAAAATTCGTGGCTCGATGCCCGATCGTAAACCCGATCCGCTTCGTCTATTTATTTGTCGCTTCCAGCAGCGCGTTATGTTTAATTCTCGTGCTCGCTGAATTTTTCGAGATTCGTCACTGCGAAAAGCCCGTCGCGATTCGACCGAGTCGCTTTGAAATCTCTGCTGTACGAAATTCGAATTTGAATTTTGTTTAAGTTTTCGTCCACTTGTAAAGAAATATGCGAAAGACCGTTTTACGAAAGAAGGAATTCGGATTTTTGTCGCGTGGAAAAATTCTGCAGCACGAGCCGTGGTATTATTCGTGCGAGTTTAATAGGATTAAAGAGAATACTTGGTGTACAGTAGTTTACGACAACGCGGACGAAGGCCGGGCAAGGTTTATTAGAGCAAACTTTGACAGCTTTGGCGATTAATTTATGCCTCTCTAAGTGGTAGGACGTCCCCCGTCCAGGCAACGGGGCTAGAGAAAAGGGAAAACTCGAAACGTACGTCTCCAGCCGTAAATTTAAAGCGCCCTCGGAAACGTTCTCCCCTTCCATTGGCAACGGTTAACGGTCGTACGTTCTACTATGATCGCCGATTTATATATATAGCGGCAAGATAACTCGTGACGCATAGGCAATACCGTAAAAGTCAATAAGAATACATTTCCAACTCGCGCAAGTATCGATGTAAATTCGCATGTTTATCGTAGCCCCAGACGCGTCTAGCTTACTCGGAGGGAATTTCAATGAAGCACGGTAGTAACGAAAGGATAGAGTTTAACGGATTTCTCGATTATGTAAAGGAAACGACGCTCCGAGGAGTGTGCATCGAAACAACGGAGGGTATTTATTTCCTTCCGGCTTCAACTCGCGATCTTAAAGATGCGGTCGCAGGATCAAGCTCGGCCGCATCCCAGGCTGTAAATTAGCGGGTAGCTTTATTAAGATCGGAGTTGGGAATAAGTGGGCGAGCGGCCAGCGGAGGAGGCAGTGGGGCGACATCCATTTTCCAGCCGCAATGCATGCAGCATTGCGTCACTTTATGCAAATCCTCGCGGCTTTTTATCCTCGCGCGGGTCCTTCTTTTTCGAAACCATATTAAATCGCATCGGAGCCCGGTATTTACTACGCCATATCCTACGCCGTGCCGCCGCGGGTTATGACCCTTCTTTTTGCTCCGGTTATGCCCATTTTCCAGCACGTTCCCGGAAAAAGCTCTCTCTCTCTCCCCATCCATTCCCTTCTCCTTTCTGGCATTCGCCCAATGAGTTTTCCGTGCGGTACCCTGCGATTCTCGGATGCTCCAGGATGGCGAGCGGGAGAGAAAACCAACGTGGACAACGCTCCGTGTGACGTCGATAATTGAGGTGTCGATGTCTGACTCGTATCGCGAGTGGCGTGACCCGCTGGCGGCGGGCCAAGAACTCGTCACTATCGGAGCTTGCAATGTTGACCGACAAACAAAGGGGGCCATTGTATTGTCCTCGTTGCGCGAATTCGGGTCGAGGGTCCCCCGAGGTCCATGTTGGACTATATTGAATTTTCCAGGGGATGATCGCTCGGATACAGCTTCGATCGAACATTAGGCCGATCCAGGCTTAAGTCAGCGTTATCGAGCTTTTTCTTCGCGTGGAAGTGTCTCTGATGCTCCTTGTACCGTTGTTCATGGATTATAAATTCGAATATACAATTTTTCTAATTGTACAGACGTAACATATGGAAGGAAAGATGCTTTGTTGGAAAAGGAATACCTCGTTCAATATCTCCTTTGATCGTTTTAATACTGCACAACGAGGTATGGCGTCACGCAAGATTGTATGAGATCGTAACTACCGCTTTATACGAAGATCGTGTGCACTCGATGCCAAGCATAAAACACGATCGAACATTCCGTGCTATTCGTCCGCGTATAATCAAGGCCATCGATACCGCGGTAACGCTAAACAACCTAATACAGAAGTGTGCTACGCGAAACGAGCAAGATATCCGCAAGCGACACTCGCTATCAACCGGCTCTTCGATTTAACGTACCGGAGGGTAGCGGTTATAAAAATGAACCGCATCGCGAGTGGCGGTGCCATTGTCGGGGGTGGCAATTGAACGATCTATCGGCGGTTGCCACGATATGCCCAGCATTTCTAGACCCTCCGCGTACCTCGACAAACCTGGAATCAATGGGATCGAGTTACTCGCTCGCGTCTACCACGCTCGATAAATTTCGAATGGCGCGCTACAGAGCCGCCGTCTTGGTTCGCCTTAAGATGATCTTAATACCAAACCTACCAGTCACTTTTCAAACATGTTTAGATATACCAAATATATCCTTAAAGGAAAAGGGAACAAAGAAAAAACGTCTGCAACAAAATCATGGAAAATGGAATGGAAATTTTACAATTTTTCAAATCGATGACTCACCGATCCGTCAGTGTTAATGTTAAGCCTGGTACTTACTTGGGAAATGGCACGATAGGGGCGAAAAACGCCGGTCAGGCAGAGAGAAGAGGGATGACTTTTAAGATAAATACGCGTGTCGGCCTTTTGGGTTTTGCGTTAACGAAGACAGAGAGAGAAAACCGGTACGGAAGACAAATTGCTCGGAGGCCCTCGAGAAAAATCTCTTTAAGTTGCGGTATTAAAGTAATGGACGTTCGTCGATGCGATAAGCGGGAGTGACAAATCGGCCGGCGGCATTAGAGGAATCATAATTAAAGCATAGCCCCTTGCCTTTCTACTTGGTTCAATATATATATAGTATATATTTAGAGCTCCCTACGCTGGTACTTCGCAAGAAAAAATTACAGTTTTCTTGCTGGACAGAAGACGCTTGATACTTAATACTTGATACTTGGCCGTTAATAAGATGGACTTTATTGAGATTCCCTGGTTTAGCGCCTAGACCAAGTATCGACCGTTCTCCGTTCGCACCTAGGCGAATGGTCTGGACCGATGAGCTTAATTACGTAAGCATCGCCGATGGGATCCGTGGGCGGGCAGGTCATAGGATGCCTTTGCTGCGTGTAAGCGGGAATACTAATTAATGGACAATCTCCAGGGCTTCCTCCGGGGTACGAAGCGCCGTGACTTGCCGGTGGAGTAATTTCAATCAAGGTCAAGATATAGCCGAGAGCGCCGTCCGCGACTGCGCGGCTCCTTTCGTGATTAGACCGGCAGATTTCCCCCTTGGGAACCCTTTCTCGCTCTTTTGACACTGGAACCACCGGCCCGGTCGAAGAGAGAATATTTCCTCATTTTATTCTGGCACGTAGATCGTTGTATCGATCTCTAGTCATTTCGTTCTTGTCCTCTTCTTTTTAAAGATATCCGTACTACTTCTAAATATGTCAAAAAAATTTTCGCGCTCGTTCTCTATGATAAGATTCTTGCTTCGCGTATCCACGATTATCCGAGATTCTCGTCGAAGAGAAATCCTGGATGTTGGATGGCTCGATTTTGATCGCAAATGCACGCGTTAAATTACTTTGGAGGGGTAGTCACGCTGCAACAATCTTGAGTACTTCCGCGACAGTTTCTACGATCGTACAATGCATACGGTTCAAGATTAATGAGAGCTCTCCAGAAGTCGTCCGCGGAATCCTCGTGCATTCGAAAGTTCGATAATTATTCAGGCACGATCGATGGATCTCGAGCATGAAACGAGGAAGTGATTTTCCAAATAGCATTTCGCTTGGACATTACTTTGACACGTTGGCTTTCTAATCGCTTATTCCACCGTTGGTCTACCTAATTGTCCATGGAGGATGTAATTACACTTTCATAGAATTTTCATGGCTTCCGCAATGAGAGCACGTTTGTGCTTTATAGTCTAATTGCCTTTGATTAAGCCCAATGAGATTTGAATGCGGGAATCGATATCTTTAATTGGCACGCCAATTACCTCGAAATTATTTAAAATCAATTTTCTACCTCGCAAATTGTGTTATTCCTACACTCGATTACCACACCATCGAATTCGTACTTTTTTTTTATTATACGCGACAGTGCTTTTATTTTATTTTAATTACGCGACAGATTATCGAGCTTATTTTTTCCTTACCGCATACATCACCTTCTCTCGACTCAGAGTTCGAGTATAAGTTCACATTTTTCTCCCGTTTCTCTCTTTTGGTCCGAACGCAAGTCTACGTTCTATGCAGGAGACAGAGAAATTTCGAAGACCTTCAAAGAGATGCCAATCTCGCCCTTCACCACGGAATCGAGCCACATCCGCCAGCATGCTTTCGCGGACGATAAGAATATCGCGTCTGCAGCGTGTCACCCCATAGAGGAGTTGACTCTTCATTAATTAGCTCGCAGGAGCCAACAATCCGGAAGGTGGTTTATCTCGCGGCAACCACTCGGCTGCTCGCGCTAACACCCCCGCGGCACCTTGTTGGCGGTCGTTACTTCCACTTCCGGAACGCCTACAACATTCCACCGCCTACTTAAATAGGCGCTCGACCCCAGAAGACGCCATTAACCACCTATCCCCCGTTCCTGCCCGCGAATTTCGCCAATCCCCCCTGCATCTGGTTCATCGATTACCCCGTGCTCGATTCCACTGGAAATCCCCCTTCTCGAGTTAATTCCACGGACGTCCGACAAATGAACCAGAACCGTTTCGTTCTTTTCGTGTACCGATACAGCGTTGTTCATCCATCTTTCGAATTTCCACCATTGTTCAAACCACGGGAGCGAAACCGACGCTTCCGATAAAATTAATATCCCCTCGCCCTGGCGTAAATGTTTCGGGAATCGACTCGCATTATCAATATCGTAGGGATGTAAAACTGATTTCTCCAAGGGAAACGAGTATTACGGAGTATCGAGGAAAATAACTTTGTACGATATCGTTCTCTTTAAAGAGTAGGTAGTAGGCTTTTCCTCTATCTAGACGTCTATCAACTTTAAAATTTATACTACCTCGCATCGAGTATGTGCCGACCTAATATTTTTTTGACATCGACGTCTCGCAATAAATCGTATAGATTTAATATCGGGACTTTAGGTTCAGCGTTGAACGATCAAATTACTTTGGCGAGTACGCGAGTGAATTTAACAGGGCTCCTCTTACTTTGCATCGCGAACTTCGTTCCATTGATCGTGAAAGTTGTGGCCGAGGAGAGGGAGATGGACGTAATCACGTCGTCGAATTATCCGCGCGGCCGGTCACCCAAGTTCCTCGCTCTGCAACAACAAATTGGGCAACGCAAAGGCCTCGTAAGGCCGTTCTGCTCCTCGAGCCGTGCATTAACGCGCCTCTAATTGCGGTTTTCTACTCCCGTCTCGATAATCCCCTCGACGCGAACCAGGACAAATACTCGTCCTTCGATTCCTCGCGGATGTTCCCTCGTCAAAACGTATTCCGCGCCGAGGAAAACTTTCGAGTGGATCTATTAGAGATCCTGGAAAAACATCCGCGCTTTTAACTTACCCTTCACAAACTTTCCGGTAGGATAAACCACCAACTCCAGGATACCTCCTCGTGGATTTTATGCAAAAATTATACGCGCAATTACTCGTACCCTACACCACCGCGAATTATCGTGCTCGTAACTTCAGGATGTACCGTATCGTTGCAATCGTTATTACCCGCATAACTTTTAGAACGATGCTGAATATACTCCCGAATCTCCACGAGGCGGCGAACGTTCAACGCGTACGTCAATCGTTACTCGGAGCATTCCCATTGGCGCTAGAAAGACACGGCCGTATCGAGAGGGCCAAGTTCGTCGGTTCCCTTTTGAAATAGCCTCGATGGTCTGCGCGGCTCTCCCCGGGAAGGAACTTGGCCGATCGATTCGCCGGCCGTGTCGGTTAATTAACGCTGCCCGGAATTCGCGCCGCGAGACTCGGTAAATTAACGCTGGCGTGGGTCGCGGCTCGCATCGACACACCGCCGGCTTAATCGTCGATACGCAACGCGGACGAGCCCCCTCGCGAGGCACGGGAGGAATTAAATTTTGAATTTTAATTAGCACTGCCGGTTAAACTTCCCACTCGCTTGAGCCTGATCGTCCGGTTAAACGGACGGTTCGCGAGATTGACGGAACGCCGATGGGAAAGTGCGGTGGAATGCTCGTGCACGAGGCGCTCGCGGTTCTACGAAGGTACGCCAGGCTTAACCGTGATCTTGGAAAACGAAAGACGCTTCTAAAGTTAGCGTTACTTGAGGGATAATTCTCTCATCGACGACTCGATGGGCCGAGAGCAAGTGGTCGTGAGTATGGAAACGGAGAATCGGTTGAATCGAGATCGCAACTTTTGTCGGTATTTCTCTTTTGTAGGAGGATAACGTTGTATTTTATGGCGCACGGTTCACCCTAGGATAATACGGGATGAATAATTTGCACGGACGGAATAAATACATGGCGGATGATCGGATTCAGCGTCAAAGAGGAGTACTCGTTAAACGACCTCCCGCAGCTCGTACCCGGAGATCGCTCCTACGCTTTGCATTGTAATACACGTTGGATTCACCCTTTCGCGGTGATCTCGTTTCATCGAAGCGCAACTCCGAGAAGTTTACGGGAGCATATTACATCGACGGCATTTCCCTGGCTGCTGGGAGAAGCGTGCTTTCGGTAAGCCAACCGCGATACGATCATTTTATTTTCACGAGCATTTCGCTTTATGTTCACGAGTGTTTCCGCCGTTCCGCGTATTTGTCGGCATTGTAACGGCGCACGGGCCTGCGCGGTGCAAAACGGGGGATTAACGAGTGGCCTTGTTTCTGCCGCCTTTATTCTCGCATTAATTATCCCCGCAGAGAAAACCGCCTTTGAAGAGAGCCACGATGGGTATCCTCGAGATTACGAAGCCGCGGGGAAACGAAATTCGAAATAGGCGGTAATATCCTGGCCGACGAGACGGATGTTCGCGTATATGCGCGGGATGTTTTCGAGGGAGGGAAAGAGGTGGGTGGTTTTTCGAAGGAGACGGCGATACCAGGTGCAGCTTCGTGGAAAATGGAAGAGGGAGGGAGGCACTTTGCGCCTCGAGAAGACTCGCGCTCGTCGAGTATGATGCGAAAATATCAGTCGTGAAACAAAACGAATTTGGCCGCACGCCTCGACCTTTTCTGCCTTTCGAGAGCCGAGGGGAATGAGGGAGGGAAATGAGAGAAAGCGGCGGAAGGAAAGATGGAAATACGCGCTCGGGAAGAAAGATTAGACGATGGATTCCGCCTTGACGTTTCTCGTAGAATTTCCAATTACTCGCCCTTGTGCCCCGAATTATCAACGTTGCGCAGTTAAATGCGGAGTACTTTATTAACGTCTTTCCACGATTCTCGATTGCTCCTCGTCCTCTCGAGAAGATTTCTTGCTGCGCGCAGAAAATAAGCATTTTCTCTATCGCAAATTTGAGACGTTCGAAATAGAGGCGTTCGCTGCTCAAAGAATTATAGTGGGTTTTTACCAAGTGGTCTAGTTTGGACGTTGTTTTCGGACTATAGGTGTTCTCTTTCGACACTTTGATCGTTATTCACGTTTATCGGCGTATGAGGAGTTAAACCTCGCGCTATGGGGGTTCGCGGAGGTTCGTTTGTTTCTTGTTACTACATCCACGGCACTGAGAACTGCACGTTCCCGGCAACGAAAGGGTTAAGGAGCTGCCGCTCTCGGCAAAGTCGCTCTTTAACAGCTTGAATTATTTCCTCGAGTAGTTTGTCGGAAATAAGATGAGAACGTAACAATGGAACTCTATGAATTTCCGGAAAAGACGACGTGGCATGGCTTAGAACGTCTCGTTCGCGAAAAAACGCGCGGCTTTAGTCTTAAGAAGCCTACCTACAAAGTAATCGCTGATTCCGTTTTGAAAATAATTCGCGCTAAATAACGTACCTTTTATAAAACCCGATGAAGCCATTGGCCGGGTCAGGAGTCAATGTACTCCGAAGATCCGCTCCCTTTCGCCCGTGGCCAAAATACCAGTAGCCGAGTCATTAATCTCCGAGCCTTTGGCTTTAAATCGTCGTTATAATTGCAATTTTTTTAGCATTTCCGAGGGAGCGCTTTCAAAAGTTCCGTGTTTTTGGGTCGCAACCAAAATGCAATGGCAATGGCTCTCGCTTCAGCTTGTATTTAACGAATGGCTTTCAGGCGACGAATAGCGCGAAATACGCGTCGCTCGAGAAAATTTGAGGGAAAAAGCGGGAGATGTTGGTGACGCCAGACCTTTTCCGTGGAAAAGGTAGAACGACGGTGATAATAATTCGAAGCGCGGAGATCGATAAGAGGCAGCGTGGCGAGCCGCGAGAAAGGAGAACGCAATTTTCCGAGGGCACATCCGATTTTCCCGGATGCCTCCCGCCGAGATGCTCGGCCTTTTTATGGGCTCTCCTCTTTAACATTTCTGCGATGAATCCCTTCGCGAGTCTCCTCCTTTGCGGCCCGTCCTTTGACCTTTCACCGCGCGGAGCATGCTCTCCTTTTCGTCAAAGTAAGTTTGATATTTCCCCGCGAGGGTAAATATATCCAAGCACTTCGACCTCGCTCCGCCTTTCTCCCATTCCCGTGCCCCCTTCACGTCCGATTACGCTTTTAACTTCGCCATCCTTCGCGTCGCATTGTTCCGGCCAATAGGCAGGTACGTCTGCACACGCCATCGATTTGCCCACCCTGAATTTCAAACGTTGCATTAACGTCCCGCGTTCGAGATTTTTTTTTGCAAGCGCGAGGCCCTTTAGAGCGAGCTCTTTCGACTTTACCGCGGTGTCGCTCACGTGGATCACGAACGCAATTACGGACCTGGTCTTTGATCCTTGGGACTACTTCGTTATAATAGTAGATTCAAGAAATTTCCTTGACAAACGAATCGCTAAAGTAACGGAAAAGTGATCTACGATCTGTAAATACCATCGACGCCACAAAGCGCAGGTTGGTTTTTAGATTAATCGTTCTCGTTTCGTGCGTAACCCCTCTTCGTACGACCGGTAAGATTATCGATCATTGTACGTACCGGAGACCTCGTACGTACCTCATCGATATCCTGCTCGTTAATCATACCGCAGGTTTCATTAATAAACTCGCTCCTGCTCTCTGCCAGGCCCTTAAACCGTCCTGCGCGGGCATACCTAACGTCTCGCAGGGATTTTATCGGTCCGATGTTGGTAATTGCTTCCGCAAATGCTGTCCATCGATATTTGCAAACCGCACGTGCAACGTAATCGGCTCCGCGCACCTTGCGGCCGGTACCGGAGGTCCCCGCAAGCGGCCAGCCTCCCGTGGGACCGAAAGTTCCACGCTGAGGCTGCGACTGCGGAATTATTCTCTTTGGAGAGAGGCAAACGGTCAGGTCTCGCTCCTTCGCCGCTTTACCTACCCTCCATACCGTGAAACTCCGATTAACACGGTCGCCACCACGACGTCGCGTATCTTCGAAGCAACGATCTCCATCGAGAGTCTAGCATCGCGGGGCTCCCCTTCGATCGAATAAAAACTTTGCTCTTTCATTTCAGATCCCCATCGTCCGCGAATCAACTCGAGGGCGAGGGCACATCGCTTGGTGAGTTTATTACATTGGCATCGCTCTACATCGATCGTCGTAAACTCGGTTCGACCGACCGCGATGTCGCATAGATTTACTCCGGTTTCATACCATATTTGCGTACGCCGCGAACTTGCAGCGATCAAACACTCGCATTGATTTACGTCAAGTTAATGCGCAACCGGCTCGATTATTCACCGCCAGCGTCCATTCGATTATCGGCACCGATAGACGAGGCTACTTTGCGCAAAGCTTACCAGCTCGGGTACAGCGATACTTTCGGAATCCCACCGCAGATAGTAGAATCATGGATAATTATAAAACGTCCGGGCGATTCGGCTCTGCCAATTTCCTCCCGCGCCTCTTAAAGGGGCCCCGTTGCGAATAGAATTGTTCGAGAATGCAGATCGAGGAACGAGACGAAGGAGGAAGCTCGATGGGAATTCGGGATCTCGAGGATTCGAGGAGAAGGAACTCGAGGCGGGACGAGTTAACGCGCAAGGAGCCCGGTTATTTGTCGCCGGCGTCCTTATCGTTCGGCCGATGGTGGAAGGAAGGGACGCGGTACAAAGGGACGCGGCCGAGGCGGAAATCTTTTCACCATCGCCGATCGCAGGCGCTGGCTACGGACGTAGAAGATTCTCGGCAAAGTTTTAATCTACTCCTGGATACCGGCGTCTTCCTCCCCCGCCCTTCCATCTTCTCCTTCCATTTTCTCGCTTCGATACACGTGGCCCCTTCGCCGATACGCGGAGGCCCTTTGTTCCCGCCAAGAATTCAATTAATTCCCAGCTCTTCCCGATCTTTTTTTCTCCCAAAAGGAAATTTTCGCACCGTCCTCTCGCCTCGTGCCTTGCCTTTTCCTACTTTACGCGGAGACCGCTACCAGAAGCGAATCTTATGCGCTACACTGCCGCGTCGATTCTCGTTCGATCCTTTCCTCGATCGTCGAGTTTATTTAATCCCAAACTTTACGGTTGTTTCCGTGCTTCGCTATGGCAGGGTTAATATAACTGTTTCGCTCTAGAGTCCGTAGCTTTAACCGCAATACCATCGTATCCTCCTGCGCTGCTCCTTTTCCGCGGCTCCGTGTTTCTCCAGCGCTGCGAGAAGATCGCTTTCGCGCCAGCGTGCACCTCGCCGGTCCCCCTTTGTTTCCGCCGAAACCTTATCGATTCGGAGCCTCCATTGTTTCTCTGAATTATGCATCTCCCTGCAGCGTGGCTCCTCGCTCTCGAGCCGAGGTGTCCTTCGGCAGGCTGCCTCGTCGCTCACTCATCGAGAGATTACGCGCTGGATAGAGACTCGAATTTCTCCGCAGAATATCCTCCGTCTTTTTAATAATCTCGATTGGAGATATGCGAGAATCAAAAAGGTGGACCGTCGAAGCCAAGCGCGAGGACATGGTACACCGTGATAATTATCCTACGATTACGTGCGCGATAGAGCGGAAGGATGAATGGAGGAGCGGGTGGATTTGCGAAAAAAGGATTGCCGGGCGTATCGACGGGTGCGTTTAAATCCGGCCAATAAAAGCCGATTGTGGTATTCGATCGAAGCCCGAGACGGATCTCCGTTGTTGTCGGTGGCGGCTCTTCCCTTCCTTCAGCGAGCGCGGAAAGTAGCTGCAGCCGGGGCCGAAATGGGCTTCGAAGTTCTAATTTCGAGAAAATCCGTTTTATTCGCCCTCCTCGGCAGTTTCTTTTCCCCAGAGGAGGGTCCGCGGAACGACCCTCCTCGCCGGCCCAGATGGTTCCTTACTGCGCCGGATGGTCCTTTCGATTCTCCATTACATCCGCGGCCATTCGTCTCCGCGATTTGCTTCGATGGACCGACGCACGAGGCACGTCTTTATTCCCCCTTCTTCCCGTCGATTCTCTCCTTGCCGCCATACACGGCTTCCGACCCCGAGGATCAATTATTTACGGGCCGAAGTACGGCCATGGCTGCCGACCGATGTCTCGAATAGCGGCCGAAATAATCTTCGAAAGGATCGTTCGATGTCGGCCCGTGTGTTGTTACGCGCTCGAAATTATTACGGTGGTTATCGTCGTACCACGCGCGACTCGTTTTACAAGCATTGCATTACGGGTGTAAGCTTTCGCGGAGTAGTATATATCGATTTAATTTGTATCCGCTTTAACGATCGATTTTTTGCTTTAACATTCATCGAGTAAGTTCACGTTCGCTTCGCCATTTGGCTCCCTCGCTTTCCGAGTTCACCAGCTTTCGGGCATTTCACGCATCTCGGTGGCCATTTCGCCATGACTCTTCGCGGGTGCTGAAAGCCATTCTCGAAGGGCCTTTCAGAGCCAGGGCCGATTTTTAAGCCTTTCACATTCTGGAAGGGAAAAAGCCCGGCCACTCGAGTCGGGCTGAAGCCAGAAACCGACCTTTCTTCGCGCACTCTGCCATCTCGTTGCGTACCAGCCACGATTCCTTCTAAGAATTCAGAAGCGTATCGTAAAAGCGGGACAAAAGGTCCTCTTTCAACCTTATCGATGATAAAGCGATTTGAAAAAGATTTACAGCGATTATAGCTCAGTCCACTAGTCCGTGGACGGTATTTTAAAAATTGACAAATTATCTCGATAACCCATAAAGGGCCGGGGAGAATTTACTAGGGATCCATACTTTGGATAGTTACGCTAAAAGACTTATATGATATGTAAGCGATGCAGAAAAACGTTTCACGGCGATTTATCCGAACGGCCGGAATTTCGAAATCTGGGAAAATCGTGTGGCGGAGAGTCGACCGTCTTCCAAGATTGAACGACGGGACGTGAGGGTTTTTTTTTGCGGAGGGCCGTGCAATTCCCCGAGGAGCAGGGAGTGCAGGGAGGTAATACGGCAGCGACAAACATTTCACGAGTACCGCTGCTCCCTTTAGTCTTTCCCTCGGTGTAATAAGAGGACGCCCTGGGCAAATTATACGGGGAGTTTAGCCCACCTCCTCTTTGTCCTCGAAAGTACCGACCTATCGGGACTGCCCCACCGCGAATCCATTTCCTATTACTCCGGGCAGACGCGAGTACCTCCGCTCTACTTCGCTTCTTATCACCGTATCTTCCACATTTCGATTCGAGGACCGATTTGTCTCGTTGAAAGGGGTCATCTCGGACAAGGAAAACTCCATCCGGCGGAGCGGCAAAAAGTTGATATAAAGGAAGATAGAAAAGATAAAGGAGTCGGCTCTTTCTCGAGATCGGCCGAAGCGAGCTGAGACGCTCGCAAAGCCTTGGCAAGACTCGTGCTCCTCTTAGAAGAAGACACAAATTCGACAAATACATTGGTCGTCGGAGTGTTGGATGGAATAAGAATAATCTCACGCTATGCTTGCACGATGGCGCGTAAGATTGCGTTCGTCGAATCGAGTAGTAGGTGGAAGGTGTCGAAGAAGCGACCAAATTAAAGCCTCGAGTTTCAGATCGGTATCGAGGTGGGGCATCGCTTGTCGTAGGTCGAAGACGGATTTGAGAACTTCCACGGGTATAAATCACTTCGATATCGATATCTCGGGCCAGCGTTGCGTGCGGAAAATATCGGGAGCGTGAGGGCGCCATTATTTTCGTGAAAAATACAAGGTGCAAGCCGCGATCGACGGGGGCACGGCTCCCGCGAGATCGCACTTAGTTTCTATAGTAACGAAAGCGACATTCTTCCAGGGGTGCCCTGACCCTAGTTCGAGAAAGGTTCCGTCTTCCGCCAGATGCACGGGGGAACGAGCGTATTTCTTCGCGTCGATCCAAAGCCTCCGGCAGGACGAATTTCCTCGGCTCGTCGCCATCCATTTGATTCGCTTCGAATTAACGCGGCGTACGCCGGTCCCGCGTTATTGCGCATTGTATTCCCGACGCGTGGGCAAAGAAAGGATCGTAGACATTTCCGTATTATTTACTTCGTTACGCGTTGAAAGCACGTACTTCTGGAATTACACACTGACGAGGGGAAAATTCGTTGAGGATATTCCACGTTCGGATCGATTTTCTTAAGATTAGGGGAATGACGTCGCCCCTCCTCCGTAACTAAGCGCATTTACTTTTATGATCCCTAGGGTGGGTGATAGAATGACCCAATAAACACGGCCCGATGATTCGACGTTGGAAATAACGAAGGGACTCGCGCGTCTGTTACACGATGACACTGCTATTATCGTTAGAGCACAAATGTAAGTTTTAATCTCCACCGCTGTACCCGCTCTCGAGATTGTAACGTTTGAAATGTTGTACGTCGGTCTCTTTAACTTTATAACACGAGAGCGAAGCGAGGACGAGAGAGTAAGGAAGGCGCTGAACGTGAGTAACCCTGAAAGCTCGCACGATCGATCGAAGGACGTATGCGTGCCTTCTACCCCAATAATTTTGGGAGATCGTTAAGGGGGGGCAGATCCCGCTTTCCCAGTTCCGAACGTGCGTTCACCCTTGCAGATCGATTTTCTTGAGATTAGGGAACTCCATCGTGCCACGGCCCTCCGCGTGCATTTATTTTTACGGGCCCCAGCCCGTGATGGCGCATCGCCTGTAATAATATATTCCCGCACGCGAACCGCGACCAAGATGGATGATCTGGAAGTTCTGTTGCCCGCGGTATCTTCGATATCGCGACGTTTTAATGGCTTCCCTTTCCGGCAAAACGACGACGACCGGCGCGGATTGCTCGTACGATGGCATATATTATACGTAATATATAATATACGCAAGCTGGCAATATCCGCGGTCTTAATTAAAGCCAGGCCGAGAAAGAGGACGGTCGGCGAATTGCTCTTTCGACTTTTTATTCGCGTCAAAATGGACCGAGCAGGGAGATCGCGTTGATCTTTCGCGAACTCCGACCTGGTCTAAAGAGAGATTCGATTCGTATCCCTCGAGTGCAGGATCGTCGATCCCGGCGAATCTCGGTGCTCCGCGCGAACCTGCCGGCCGTATGCGCGCGAAGTTATGAGAAATCGTTGGGGGTATCGGAGGATGAAAAAAGCGTAGAGATACTCTCCGGCTAGTGAGATTTGCACGCGAGGGCCCTCGATGTCCTTGAGCGCCGGGAAGGCGAGATCTATGGGCGCATTAGCATCGAAGATTTACGAGTGGCCACGGTGCAGCCCTGTAAATTCAACATTTTTGCCCTCGGCCCGCGGAGAATGGAGAATTCCAGGAGGAGCCCGCGGGCATTCTTGCGTACGCGCGATTGCGCCCCGGAAAGATAAGGCCGCCTGCGTATCTCGTTATTTCCTCTTTTCCTTTTCCCTTTTTTTTCTAATTTACCGCGAATGCCCCGGCGAGCATAAAGGTCGGTTTATGGCCACCCGGAATGGCGCGTCCGTCGATCCCTTTGCCTCTCCAGTTTTTCGAAGCCACCTCCCTGTCCTCCTTCCTCTTCCTCGATCGTTTTTCTACGATCGAATTTTACGGCCCCCACGTTTATCAAGGATTTGCCTTGGCTCAGACTAGCTTCGCGGAAATTGAATTTGCGGCGTGTAGAATTTTCTGCTCGCTTACTTTTAAATCGAAGCGGATCCAATGCTTACTAGCTTCTGCACTCGAGCACTATATGTACATTAGGCCAAGAGAAGGATCTTCGTGGTAAATTTTAATTACGCAATGCGATAGGTCGTACTTCCCATACTCGTCGATTTGTATTCTTCCTATCCGTGGCCATTAAACGGTGGACATCGCGGAGGTTGCCACTTATATCCAACCCGTCGGAGACGAGAAGGTGAGGAGAGAAAGGACCAAAAAAGTGGCCCCGATTTTTCGACCGTGACTCGAAACATAAAGACGTGTAACGTGTGGGGTGCGGTAACGGGCAATGACTTTATTGCGCACCATTTCGCCCGAGGATACGGGGAAATGGACACTTTCTCCGTCGGAGGAGAATGTATTTCCGATCGTCGACGAACGCACGATTTGTTATACGAGGGTAATAACTTCTTGCCCGGCTGAATCTCGATCGATCACGGTCCATCGTTTAACTCTTCGTTTCACGATTTACAAGATATCGCTTACGATTCGTTTGGCGATAAAAATACGGAAATTTGAAAAATTTTCTCACCTCTCTAATACGACCGACGTTGGCTGCTCGGACACGATTGCATTTGAATCGACGGACTTAGGCCAGGCTACTTCCCATTAGCGGCTCAAATTCCAGGATTGGTGAAAGCATTGCTCAATCTGCCGGAAGCTGTGCGTCCGACTGGGGCGACACGAAGAAACTAGCTCGAAGAAAATATCTCGGTAATTTCCAGTCTCGTAAACCGATCGTAATACTAGGAATTACGAGGCAATAAACCTTGGATCATTCGACTCGAATGATAAGGAGGTACTGCATGGATAATAGCTATTAGATAATAAATACGTAGGCGTAAAGGACGGCTAACAGCTCGTTATAATTACGTAGATCGTCGATCCTAACTACGAGTCGTGCATTGCGTCACATTGCTATTAATAAAAGCGTCATTACGCAACGCGTATGATTATAGTTTTAATACACCGCTTCAGAATCGGAGAAATGACAGGGAATACGAGGGAACGTATTATCCAGAAAAAGCTTAACAAAGAGTACCGTAATAGAGAGCAAAACGCGCTTACGATCGATCATGCCTCGAGGCCTCTCGCATATAACGGAGCTTCATTACGTATTTAGATTCGCAGCTTTATTATGTATTTCCCAAGGTGGTGTTGATTATAAGTTACTATGAATAATAAAGCGTCTCGTTATAGGCTGCTATTACGTTCCCGGAAGATCGCGTCGTATCGCCGGTGTCATCGTTACTAATTAATCCCTCCGCTCGTCTTTCCCCTTCGGGCACTACTTCCATCAAAGAAGCCAGAGCCTGGACACTGATCCGCCTCGCTTATCGCACCGTCTTTCGCGCGCAGCCACGTATTTGGACTAAGATCAACGCTCATCCGTCATCCCTGGATTTTTCTGGAAGCTGGAAGCTTACTAGCCAGGGCCTGGACCGCCGGTTCGCCGGCCAAAGACCGAGCAAACAAACCGGGTTCTCGAAATACGCGTTGAGAAAACTTTTGCCCATTCTCCGGATACCGGAAAGCTCTGGCACGGAAAATCTGTAAACATTGGAAAGCCAGAGGGAAGCTCCGCGAGATAATCAGATGCGGGGCACGATGTTGGAACGCGCGATTGGGCGGGCAAACGCGATCGTATTCGCGCTACGATGTCAACGACACGCGTGAGATCTTGGAGGCCTACTCGATCGAACGTACTTAACGAAAGAAAAAAGAGGGTGGAGGGATCCAGGTTGAACCGGCTCGTCGAGTGGTTTTCCTACCGCGCGGTTAGCCCCGTACGCTTAAAAAACAATGGAAGAGTCGGCCCCGGCAGTCGCTGGAATTCCTGCCGCCGCCGTTTTTCGTGAATCGAAATTCCAACGGACAGGGAGACGCGGCAGAGGCGGACGTCTGGAAACGCGGCTGGTCCTTTTCATTATTTCTGCTGGCCGCGAGAGAGGCCGGTACTTAAGTGGAGACAAAAAGGGGATATAGTCGAGGCTAGAGAAAGAGGGAAGGAGCGCGAGTAAGGGCGGGGAGGGGAAAGACACGAGGGGAAATGACATTGGCCCTCGCGAGAGACAGCGACCGGACGTCGAAATTAAATAGTCCCGTAATTAATCTCTCATTTATGAGGTCGTTGCGGGAACCGACGAGGGTGGCGGGCAGGAGTCAAAATCGCGATATTCCGCGCACAAAGAGGGTGAAGGGTGAAAATCGTGGCGCCCCTGACCGCGCCAACGCCCGTTACGGTCACCGCAAATATTCGCGTTTTGTCGGTATCTAATTACGCATATAATATCGTTGTCCGGCGCGTCCAGGCCCCGCTACGAATTTGCGGAATACAGAAAACCTCCATTAGTCGCCGGGAACGAGTAGCTTTAGCGACAATTACGACGAGCAATGCGCGGTGCATATTTGCGTTCTCCCTCGTGGTTATATTTACTCCTCTATTTACGCATCGAACTCTCTATTCTATATATCCGAACAGTGCTCCATAACCGATCAGAGCTTGCGTTCGTCATTTCCATTAGCGAGGCATCTTCAGGCGGCGGAAATTCGAGTCTTTATGCGCGAAGGTGGCGATCGGCTTTGTTCCGCGGGCGATCCTGTCGCTCCTTTTCTTTCGGTCACGCGCCAATTCGGCCGAAGGGGCGCGTTAAACGCGCACGTAAATACGTATCGGTCTGCGCGACGTCACCGAGACGAGACGGGGGATGTTCTGTAGTCATGGTGACAGGCTGACTCATGGGGCAGAACGTCGAGGCCTGCGGAGACGGGCGGGGGGAAAATCCTTTGGCGGAATCCCAGGCTCTTGGTCCATTGTCAGGAGCGAGGGGCGTCCGCCGACGATCCTCCGGCTGACCTTCCGCGCAACCACCACTCGAGGATCGTGCGAAAGGAACCGTGGAAGGCGGCTTCCGCCTTCTTCACGAGTGCAACGAAGCGCGGAGAAGAGTGATCCTTCGGTTATGCGCGATACGACGATTCGATTCTGCACGGTAGAAATCTCGGTGTATCTCCATGCGCGATCGGTACTTATGATTCCGTTTGTTAACGCGCACATAACGAATGCATCGTCGTTGATCATTTTATGCCTTCGAACGACGTTCGTAAAGAGTACAAGGCTATCCCGCGATCGTGGAAATAAACGTGAGACTCGAGAAAGTAGTGGTTGGATAGGAAACTTTCCTATAGGTAGCGCGTTCGAAAAGGTGTCGACGAAAAATCGTCATTTTCTCCCGAGCCGACATCAAAGTAACTCTCGGAGATTCGTATCTGAAACGGGAAATCGCGGCAACGACACGAAATGGCGAAACATCGATAGAGTGCGGAAATAATGGCTGGCGGCAAAGGGGGAATATAGTAAACTTTGTCTTTGTCCCGGGGAAAATATAATATCGCGTGTACCTCGCGTTCGCCCACACGTACGGGGCCACCCACCCTCGATTCTTTCTGCCGCTTGTCCTTTCCCGCTTCAAATATACGATATTATTTACCACGCCGTGCGATTTAGATATGTGCCGATTTAGAATGTACAAAATGTAATAATAATGATAACGATGACGACGAAAGGATATAATTTCATCCAAGTTTTTCAAATAAATTCCACACCCATCTAACGCTTGGTATCGTCGATTTTTATACGTCTAAAAAAATCGAGGGGACAAAAGTTCCTCCGAGATTTTAGCACAATAGCAGGGTCTCGATATTGTGCTTACTTAAGATGCCGTGGAGAATTCGTGTCGGTAACCGAAAACCGAAGGAGAGACTTTTCGTCTTTCATCGATTCTATACCTGGACACGCGATATTCGTGCGGCGCGGTGTTTCCGTACACGGTCGTCGATTGTGCCAATGTAGAATCCAATATGAACCGAAGGAGAGGTGCGGAATCCTATCGCAGATCCATTCTTTGTACTCCTCCTTCTTTGACCGTACGAAGGAAACAACGGAGGAAAATCGTGACGACAACAACGATGATCATTCCTTTCATCTTCCGTCGTTGTGCGATGAGTAAAGAAATGCTCTAAAATGTTGATATTCAAATTCAAACTTCAGATGCGTCTGGCCTGTATTATATTTAAACGATTCAAACATGTTTACATTATTTACTCTCTAAAAATAAAAAATTGTTAAAATAGCTTATTCGACCGATCTTACCACCGTGCCTCGTATGCCTCGACGAAAGTCTGGGCCGTGTCTCGAGATTACCCGATGAGCCCTTCGGGACCGCTGAAAATGGAGCCTTAAATCAGGTCTCCAAGGTAGAGCGGCCTCTCCTCCAGAATCGCGCGTTCCCTCGCGAAGGGCCGAAGTACGGCTGCTAACGCCCTACGATTTTTTCCCCACAGCCGTCGTAACGAAGACAAACTACCCTCCCGCGGAGTGCCTCATTCTACCCTCTGTAGTCCACGGTTACTGTGAAGTAACGTTCCACTTACGTGGATCACCTTAAATCGGTTACAGTTTCCTGCCGGACACGTGGATACTTCTTTATCATTTACGAATTGTTCCTATGCATTCGAGTGTCTCTTCCCATTTGTCTTCCTATATCGTAGAAACGTATAAAAATTAGATTACAGCGAGGTTGGATGGCGAAGTTTGTTAGAAATCTGGGTTACGGAGGGTCAACGAAAAGCTCGTGGTAGGCGAAGGACGTTTCGTCAAAGTTAGAGCTAGACGTCTTTGACGGAGAACGATAATGGAGAGCTGGCCATAAGCGTCAAATAGCACGGGGAAGTACTTCCCGAAGAAGAAACTGTAGTACCTCTTGATTGCTCGCGCTGTCGGCGTGTCCCGTGGTCTTGCCCACGGCTGATGGATGTACACCGGTTCTTTTCTTCCTTTTCCTTCCTTCTCGAGCTCCTACCGCTCTCCATATTTTCGCTTCGCAATTGGATCGGTCGTCCGCGAGGACGATGCATCGAAATACGTTCAGCGTGGAATATTTAACGCTACTTTTGAGGACACGCAATAATGGGCATCGTGGTATAATCGTAGCATCGCCGCCGATATAGCCGTGGTATCGCTCTACTTCAAGGAGCTTAATCGTCGTTCCGATGGGACAAAATTTAGGTTATCGACGAGAGTATTCCTGGCACAAGTGGAATTGAAATATCGCGGGGAATGGAATCTAAATTGGAGCTTCTCCGAATATCTTGAGGTAAAAGCGGGTCACGCGGCTTGGGAATATCCTCCCGGCGGCAGGAGATGATTGCGAGATCCCCGTTGAGATCGTACCCGTACGATGACACGATGCCAAGACCCAGCGCCATTCCCGTGCCCGTTTCTGAAATCGTTTCCCTCCCCTCCGACGACTTTTCACGGAGCAACGCCGTGCGGCGTCTGAATAGAAAAAAACTATAGGGAAGTAATCATGCCGCGGATCCGAGCTCTTAAAGGGCCGAATGAAAGACCGGGGCCATCGACCCGAGGAACTTTGGTCCTTCGGAGATCAGAAGCTCGGACGTTGTTTTTTCGACGAGGAAGCTCAAAGGAACCGAAGGCTACTTTTCCTCGTCCTTTTCCGCGAGATTCGCTTTTAAGGCTCCCCTGTCGTCGCGGTTTTACCTGACGAAATTTTCTCAGGAATCCTTATGTAAACGTTACACTCGCATCGTTACGTTGTCGTACAGCGGAAGCTATAAGCCAAATTCCATAAAAATCTGTAAACGCGACGATGCAGAACGTGCATACCGTAGCTCCGATAGCTTGGATTTACCTCAAAACACAAGTTCTTGGGACAAATGACGTTAGCATTGCGTGCCAAGAAGGAACCAAAAAAGAATCGTACCCGCGATGAAACTTTACTACTCCTCGATTCTTCCTCATACTTCTTTCATATTCGCGGAAGTGCGGAGGGAAGAGTTTTAGGAGACGAAGACCCTTGAATCGAGGTCGTGGAGAAGTACGAAGACTTGGAGGGCAGATTTCTTTTTTTTCCACGAGATTACGCAGGGCCGCGCGGGTCGGAGGGCGGGAAACGACAGTGGATTTATATCGCTTTCGGCGGGGCTTCCAGCTTAGCCGCGACAGAGGGCTTTATTATTTCATCGCCGTCTACGGCGGTCGGAAACAAAATCCAAGTACCATTTGGCGAAGAAACGGCGCAGAATTCTGCGGGATTTTCCCTGCCGCTTCAAAGGCATTTCTCGTTCGTGGAAATAAAAAGGGGCGACTTGTCCCGACGAGCGGCTCGAAAACTTCGCCCTCTCGCCAGGGTGAATCGTTTTGTCGTTATTTCCTAGCATCGGAAAATCGAAGGACCGGAAGTAATCGTTGATTTATCATCGAGTAAATTAACCAGCAGCACGTTCGCACGTACGTTCCTCGATCCAGCAATTGCTTGGTAATCGTAATTAATTAGAAATTGATCCTACGCGGGAAATAATATCGATATTCGATATTCACCCTGTGCCTGCAGTATAACTTGGCATTAATAAAATAATCTGCCGGTGAATATGGAACATTTATATTATTGCCTACGTTAGATGAATTTCTAATTTACTTAATGGACTCACCCCTTTTCGTCCCCTACCCTATCGTCTTTTTCCTTCCTGGAAATTAATTTCAACCCATCGAGCCAAGACGGCGTTCCTCCAGAAACACATTGTAAACTCGCTCGAGGAAGACGGTCTTGGCTGCTTGTTTTGCGACTGACTTCGATTTACAAAGGATACAAAGCGGATACGCGCGAAATTGCAGGAAAACGGCCGCGGAAGCCGAGGACTTTACCGGCTGACGAGTTCTACCCAAGTTTATCCGTATCAAAGGGCGGCGCCCGGCATTTAGGAAACTTTACGCGGAAAGAGGAAATCCGCCCAACGATAAAAAGCACCGGGAAGATCTCATTATCCGTATTAGGTACGACTCGCTCCCCGTTTAACCCCATCGATCAAGAACCCCGCGAAACGTGGGAGGAGGGACAAAGATAAGCGCGGTAGCTCATCGGCCTTAAAAGTTTTTATCGGTATTTCGGTATCGGTGTAATTTATATAACGGCGCAAAAGATCCTATTACCCGTCTTCGGGTTTGATCTCGCAAACGCGGTAATGGACGATGGTATCTCGCGCTTTTTTCGTTAGCGCGCAACGAAGGAAGGCCATTAAGGAGAACAAGGCGACAGGACGGTAGAAGAAGGATCGATGGAAGTGGGACATTGGCCACCGGTAACGAAGAAAACTCACCCAACGAGACTGCCGAACTTTCGCGGATAAAAGGAACTTTCGACTTCTCACTAACGCGATGCCATTATGAAGCGAGAGGATACGACACCGTAACAGCGAGTTTCGCCGATAAAAATAGAACCAAAGGTATTTACGCGAGACGGAATTTGGCTTTGGCCATTTGGGGCGAGTTTCGAAAATTCGCAGGCCGCCTTTCGACGATCGTTCTTTCCTCGGGAATTATCCGCGTACCGTCTGTCGGCTCGAGAAGATCCGGCACGGGAAGGATCGACGAGTACCGACGTTTAATCCGGCTGCGTTTGTCACGCGCGTCACGCGCTTTGCGGGCCAATTCCCTCTCGAGGCGTTGAAGATCCTCGAGAGGAAAACCTCCCGCTCTTTTCAGCCGTTCCCCCGAATTTCTTCCTCCTTCCACCGACTTATCCCTCGGCGTGACAGGCCGAGGCGAGCCGGGGATAAGATTTGGCAACGCAGAATTTCGGTACAATCGGAGAATTTTCACGGTGGCGAGGTATCGCGAATTTAAACGGATCGTTCGGATGGACGGGTTCGATTAAGTATTCGGAATGGCGTTAAATCCATATTACGGGAAGATTTACAGCGGGAGGATGTCGCTGGGAAGCAATGTATCATTCCTTGCCGACGGTTTACACGTTCGTATACGCCGGCTCGGGTGCGAAGAGCTCGCGCGTGATCGATCATAATTCAACGTCGTCTACTCTTCCCCATACGCCCACTCCTCGATATCGTCGCTCCATGCATTCACCGCGGACGCGAGTTGCCGCTCCTCCGTGGACTAAATTTCTTACAAAATCCAAGCATCACCTGGACTTTCGCCGGAGCATGCCCGAATCCCCGATAACGAGAAAAGTAAGACCGGATTTTTTATTCGATTCCGCTTTATTATCTTCATCGGCAGCTGCAATTAGTCGAAGATCGCAGGCACGAGCGTCCGCGATCTGGAAATTTTAAGGGAAAGGATTGTAATCTTAGGACTCGTGGGTGAAACGTTAGCCCGAAGTTGTCGTGAGTTATGGAGGGTTAATCGCGGAAGGGCGTATTCCGTGGAAAAGTCCGTGTAACGTTATTTCTCGAGGAACGATTTAGATAGGGAATCGGCAATTACCCGAGGCCCGCGGTGGATCTTCCCGCGATACGCGTATCGTTCCACGTACGTCTCGACGATCGGAGGATAAACGTGGCTCGTACGCCTTCCAACTCTTCCGTTTTCTCCTCTCCCCCATCGATTCCTGTTCATCGCTGCAGAACAGGAGGTACGAATCGGGGATAACGATCGTACGATAATGTCCGAAGAAACGAATGCAGCCTCGTAAGCAAAGAAGATAATCGATCTCGTGCCACTGATTACCGGGTATTAAGCATTTACGAAAATAATCGGCCTGTTCGTCGAAGGGAATTAACGGAAATTGTTCGACGACAAAAATTTCGAGGAAATGTACGGAGCATTCGGCATGAAACGAGGGCGCCAGTTTCGAATCGCGCTCGGTACTCGGTATTCTATTAATGCGGAGGTATGTACGTGAATAGTGAAAGTAGAGAACCAACGCGGGATTCAGTTTTCGAAACAAACGTATATTCCGTAGGGCAGCTGAAGCTCCACCGTTGGCTCGCAGTGCCCTGACCACGCAATTTCTCACACACGCGCGGACGCTCGTTCTTACGTAGGTTAGAGAGCTTAGGACACTCGAAATTCTTGTGCGTCACGTGCGTACAATGTTATCCCGCCCCTAACGCCTACGGTCATCGCGAAGCAGTCTTCAAGATTATTTATTTTGACCCTGCATCAAGCTCTTGGCTAAATCGATCGAATCTCTGGGTGTCCGATGAAAATAATATGTAGGGGGCAAGCAACTTGCGCCCATCGTATTATTCAATAGCGTCGCAAAGATATGGAGAGCAGAGGAGAGGAATACCATAATACAGGTTTTAATGCTACTCCCCCTTTAGGAGTGTACGTGCATCCGGCAGCGGTAGGCGCGATTAATCATAATTCAAAGGCGGCGCCCGCCGCCAGCTCTATCCGCGCGCATTCCTCTCGAAAAGTGCAATTACTCGCGCGCGGGAGGAGGCTGCACTCGCTGCAAACTTGGCCGTCTCGGGCGAGACGTGCGTAACCTGCGAAATGCGTCCTCGCCGTCGAAACGTCGCGCGCTTTCGTCGCGGAAAATGGATCGGCGTTTTACGTGCCAACCTGAGAAAGAGAAAGACGGAGAGACAGGGGCAGAGGACCGCCTCGAATTTTCCTCCCGCACGCTTCCTCCTGTTCACGAATCGATACGACCGAGACGCGAGGCGGCAACTTACGTCTCTTTATCGATTCGATTCCGCTCTCCTAACGCCCCGCGGCTCGCAAAGGGAAATTGTTCTCCCGGAGATCGAAGCCTGTTTCGCAGTATCGAAGCTTTCGAGGAATTGCCATCGGTATCGTTGCATTACCTGCAAGCCCTCCGAAGCTCTGCGATTTCTTATCGAGAATCGGGCAATTCTTGCGGATAACGATGGATATCGTTTGTCTGGGACACAAATTTCTTGGGATACGACGTTCCTTCTCGATCCTCGCTGTTTAGTGCGATCGTTAATCCTAGATTACGTTAATGGTGTGATGTATCCGATCTGACGATTCCAATTTGTTTGAAACGTTACCGTTTGTCTTGGGCCGTGGTCCGTGGCTAGTGCGAAGATCGACGATTATCGTTTCTCCCGGATATCCGAAGAGCTAGCCCGAGGAATTAACGATAACTCGATCGAAGAACCGACGATCATCGTCGGGAAAGTATGGAAATGGATCGCGAGTAATGGACAGCCCTTCCGTAAAAAAAAATCTTTTCAAGGTAGAATCTGTTCGAGATGTTTATCGACCATTCGAGAACCTTTATGCGAACCTTGTCTTTCATAGGAAGTATGTACAAGAGTACACTCCAGGCGGAGGATAATATCCACGTTGCTTCGCTCTCTACGCGGCTTTCTTCCTTTTCTGCAGGAGAATCCGAACTTTTGGCGCATTACCGTTTTGCGTAGCCGGCCGGAAAATGTACGGAACTTCCATAAGATAATGGACAAAAGGGCCGGCGCCATTACCGGCTGCTGCTTCCTCCAGGGCGATTCTACGAAGACAAAGGGAGAACCGAATAACGAACCTCCGATTTACCCCCATTCCCGATAATTCCGCGTAACTACGCCCATAATGCGGAATAATATTGCGCGTATGTAAGTGCGGGCGACGGAGGGCAGACCATTTTAGATACGAGCCGGTGAAAGAAGAACGATAGAGCGCGTCGGCCCACAAAAGTAATAATGTTACATTCATATATCGACCTAATAGCTCGCAAAAAAAAACCGGAATCCCAGCAGCTCCATCGAACCATCGGGTTAATCCCACAATATCGAGATTTCACGATCGATTAAGGTGGAATCAGCGGGTCGGGAGGACTCGAGGGTTGCGGAGGATGCGGAAAGGAGTATGAGAAAGCGAGGAAGAGGCGAGGGTTGCGAAAGGATGGGAGCAAAGAATCCCGTGGTAATGACTCCACCGTCGAGAAGCTGTTTGTAGGTTAGGTAGCTTTTATCGCCGGCACTCTGCCTCCACCCGTTCCACGCTTTTTCATCCTTTTTCATTATTCTTCCTTTCTCGCGGTAAACCGCCTCTCCCACGCTCGCCTGCAGCTTAATGGAACAGATCGATGCCGGGACGATTAGGCCGCCGTACCGGGGCGAATTCTTACGTCGTGTTCGCCGTTAAATACTTAGGGAAAAGCCCTGGAACCACGCGAGGTTCCACCTCGCTTTCTCCTTCGCGAGGCCGAGACGCAAAGGTCACTGCCGGCAAAGGCCATTGCGTGTTCCCCCGGTAATACTGGTTTTGCACTCGAAATTCACGCTTTTACGCTTCGGATTTGCCCTTTCGCAAATCACATTCGCCCTTTCGTAAATCAAATTATTTCCCTTGGACATTTATTATCTTGTTTTCTTTTTTTTATTATTAAAGAGGCGTTGTCAAAAATTAAATTCCACGCAAGGAATGCTCTGGTTAATTCTTCGAACGATAACTTGGTCGAAGCGATTGATCGTTCGGTTGCGGATATTACACCCAGCAGGAGAACGATTATAAATGTATTTCAGTAATGACTATACGTCGGATATTCTTATACCGTCGAAAGGCTCGAATTTCAAAAGGGTGTGTATAATTTATAAAAAGATAAATTAGGGAGCAAAAGGGTGAATTTGGAGCGCTAACCTGTATACGACTGTACTCCACGCGAGATCTCCGGCGATAGGGCCGAAAAGGTGGGATACCTTTTCGACGCGCACGACGGTCGAACAAAATGCTATTATTCGCGATGCTCGCGGTTTGAGTACCGGTAAGGTGATAAAGCACGTGGCAGGCCTTATCGACGTCGAATCGCATTGGTCGTGCACGTCATCGGCAGGGGGAATGGGTTCCTGGTTCGTCGACAGGAGGGTCGGCTTTCACCTCGGCGACTTAATGCGATTCGACTGGTGTTACGCGCACCCTGGCCGGTTTTCCTCGTGGTCCTGCAAACGCAATTTCTCTCTCCTTCTCTGGATGCACTCCTCGAGCTCGAGGTATAAAGTGTCAGTCCCAGGGACCGCCCTCGTGAAATTACGCGGAGACTCCGCTCTCCTCTCCCCAAGGCGAGAAGAACATTCCCACTCGGCCACGTCGAATGCCGATAATACCGAGGATGACTCGGAATCTCCGGTTAGGGATTCGAGAGGAACACGGGGCAAAGCCTCGCAGACCTGCTCGATGGAAATTTTGCGGGACGATCGCTACGTACTTTGGGAAATTAATAGAAAAATATCGATAATAACGAAGGAAAGTAAGGACGAAACTATCGGCAGAAGTACGAAGTTTGTAATCGCGTGGGCGCAACGATTTTACGGAATCGAGGCTATGTCCACCGTAACGTTTGGCCGCGGGAGGTTTTTTCAAGCACGACCCTCGGAGGGAATGGCGGTTAAAAATTCTCCGGGCGCAACACGGAGGCGGACGTTGAAGTGAACTTGACCGGACTCATCCCGCGGGGAGGTCTCTCTTGAAATGCTCGTTCAGGGAGAGAGCGGAGAATGAGAGCGTGCGAGAGAGAGAGAGAGAGAGAGAGAGAGAGAGAGAGAGAGAGCGAGAAAGAGAGGCGGGGGGACAGAGGGGGAGAGAAAGAGGAAGAGAAAGAGAAGGAGAGGGTAGTCGAGGCCCGGAGGGACACGAGCTACGAAAACAGCTGGTCTCGAGTACGCCCTGAAAGATCATGGAGATTTCAACTCGTTACCCTAGGAGTCCGTATTAACCGTTTTTCTGCCTGACTATCCTCCGGCATAATTTTACGCTCCGTTAGCCGCGAACCGGTTTAGCGTTACGTAGCGCGTTACGTTTACGATAGGCAGATCTCTCATTACCTGTCATTTCATCTTTCTCTGTGTCCCATTGTGGGCCAACCTTTCTTGCGATAACCGACCGGTATTAATATCATTCGCTCGTGAATTAAGGTCACAATGTCTCGGGATAATCGGATTAAGAAAACGGACTTTGCTCATTATCTCAATGGCGGGGGAACATTGCACGAAATATTCTAGTAATTTACATAATATATAATTAGGAATCAGCCCGCGATCTATGAAAGGGGCCGCGAGGAATGGAAGAAAAGCTTAACTCTCGTAGTACGTTCGAATGGTCGAGAATGAGAGACCATCCCGAGAGCGACCACCCACCAAACGCGACGCAACGAATAACACTTTAACGGACAACTCGGTACTTTATTTTACAAATATTCAACAAGGCTCGCACGATTCTAGGACCATCCGCCGGGACCATTCCTGCGCGACTCCACTATCGCCCGACAACCGTTAACGACCGTAGCCATGATCGAGCATTAGGACCACGATCGAGCATCGCATCCCGCTCGATCGTAATGCAGCACCTTCGTCCGGTGTAACAGTATCGTAGGACGAGGCAGGATTCTCTCGTGCTCCAGAGTTGCAGCGGGGAATCAAGATCCGCGGCAGCGCGGTCCCGGTCCGAGAACCGAGAGGAGAGATGCAAATCGGGGCCTGGCATCGCGACTCGCTTAGCCTTGATCCCTCGACCCTGCGCGCTCGTCGCGGTTAAAGAGCTCCCTCTGTCTCACGAGGCGAGCGCCGAGTCGAAATGGCCCCCGTGCTCCTCGCCAGAGCCTCGCTCGGGGCCAAAACCGCGGGGTCAAATGCCTATTAACCCTGCCCCCTCTCGTCGACCTACGTCCCATCGAATCACTGCCCGTTAACGGGCTTGACACGCCGCCCTTTCGCCCGATAAAGCTTTATTTCCCACTCTAAATACACCTTTTCATCGATCAAATTTATCCTCTTTCGACACCGTGATAATATCCGATTTAGTTATCGTTCCGATGGAAGTAGGATCGAAGAACCAGCCAAAATATTCCTCGCGCGGAATCTAATTTTTGAGAATGCTTCTTCGATGAAGGATATAAATCTGATTTCCAAGAGAGCGAATTTGATTGATAAAAACGCGAACTTGAGGCGTAAAACCCGTAACGACTCTCTTGGTAAAACTGTAATTGCGAAACGTGATTTGGCGGGACCGTCGTTGAGAGCAGTGCCGGGTCGAGGGTCACTGGGATACTGCACGACCCGATTCTACCCACGGTGATTTTAATCGACCGGCCGAGTCTCTCCGCGCGACACGCTGCCACTGTGGGGCACAACCTAACCGCTCCAAGTGGATCGATTAATAAACGAGTCCCCCCGGTAGGGCGTGCCGATTCGATCTTCGTAGACTCGAGTATCTGGATGCTTGCTTAACGGAGTACTCGTTAACCAGCTTGGATCTTCGCGGAAGCCGGTATCGCGGGGTTGGTTGCCTCGGTATATCGGTGAGTTTGTCGAGGGTGCAGGTTAAAATGTTTACTCGCCAGTAATGTTGGAGGAATATCGAATTTCGAACGTCTGCGTTTTCATAAGGTAATTGGGTGGATATCGTGTAAGTGAAAATGTTAGAGGGGCCGCGTCGAATCGTCGATATTGACTTTGGTTTTGAGCATGCTCGCTCGGTGGACCTAGGAATATTTCCGAGCTCTCGAGACACGCCGGACCTTTACGGTTGATAATTAAATCACCGCTCTTGAACTCCGTTCCCTCATTTACTCTTATGCAATCGCTCCTTATCCGACGGAATCGATCCCGTATGGGAATTGGATTATCGTCCACTACCTCCATTCGCATTCTGTGCATATTTGCTCTCTCACGCACCGTGCCGATTACCGCCACCCAGTTCTAATCACGCATACCACCTGCCTCGGCCGCTCCGGTACGAGTCGCACTTCCCATCGAACGATTATGCCCCGCGCATGGCGATTTTTCCACGCATGCCACGCGGCCACTGTGCTTCCCGAATTATCCGCTCCGTTTTCGCTGCGATTTTTTGGGGTAAAAATCAATGAATCGAGGAAAGTGTACTTTTTCCTAAAGTGGAAATAAAACGATCGAATTGTTTTAAGCGCTATGCCCGAGTTACGCGAACATCGAATTTTAAGGAAGAGGGTAAATATTAGAACGAGGTGAACGTTATGCTAGGTTTCTCTCTACCGCCATCGTATCGTGGAGTCTTGCGTATAGAAAGTGTGCGCATTAAGCGGTAGAATTGGCCATTATGTCCATTTCTAGTGCCCCGAAGATCCCTTCTCTTCCCTCGGCGTTATTACCACGAGAAATCCTCGTGGTTATTAGGTTTAATAGAATTTCGAGGGAGGTAACGTCTGCGAAGAATAGCTTTAACGAGAACTCGCGGCGCCAACCTGCGTTTCGCTTTGTAATTTTACCTTCCGGCACCGACTTTTTATCTCCTGCCTCGACATTTCTCCCTCTTTTCCGCTTCCAGTTTTTCCCGAGTTTGGATTTTTACCCTCGTTTTTGATCGACCAACATTACCTCGTTAGCGAACGTTGACGAGAATGATTTTCCTACGCGATCAATGAGCGGCTGAAATATCCTAACCCAGTGCGCAATACCGATAAAAATCTTGACGGAGTAATTTAGAAATCAAGCCAATCATCGAATAAGTGCCATCGAAATCGTCTGACGTCAGAATAAATCGATACTACCGACATACTAAAAACAATTCTCAGCGTCCATTTAGAACGATGAATTTAGGTACATTTTACATCGCGGTGAGATATATTTGTCGAGAAGCGTAGGAGGATTATGACCCCGTGGCAATCTCGAATTTATCAACGATCGTATTTACAGTGGCCGAGATTACTCCGCCTTCGACCTACCTCGAGACATTCTATCAACTTCATTAAGGACACGAGCGATTCACGCGATCCTTCCTAAGGACCTTGTCTCCACCGGCAGGACGTATCGTTACTTCGCAACGAGCTTTGCGCAACCCTTACGAGGGCATTTTGAGATAATTAACGTCGGTACGGTCGTTCCTTAACGAGCCGCCTCCCGCCTGCCATTATCTTTACGCCGGTAGGAGATTCCCCTGCATTTTTAATTAACGAAGAGCACGGCTAGCCATCTTTCAGGGAGCCTCTTTTTTTTTTTTATTCGGCGACGTCGAATCGTTATTATGGCCAAACCGAAATACGCCACTTTCGGAAAGTAAATCGGTTCGAATTTTCAACGATGACACACGGTTCGAGCTGCGACCTGTATATCCGAATTTCCAGGGAGCGTCTTTCCGCCATTATCGTAGGTCTTTCCACGTCCGTTCGTCGAGTCGCGTCACGAGAGAATCGTTCCCTCGATCCCCTCGAGAATCTAGTTTCCCTCGCGACATCGTTTTCCGACGTTTGGAGCACTTTCGGGCCGGCAATCGAGGGTCTTTTCAATTACGGCCTCGAGTGGCACGCCTCCACGGCGGTGCCAGGGTCCGGAGCAATTTTAAGGATATACAAAATTTATTTCGTGCCCGAATACGTGCCCCGCTGACGTGTTTACGCAAGCCTCCCCTCGAAGCGCCACTCGATGGAGATTCCGTCGAAGAGAAATACACTCGATGGGCCCTGGAATTCGCCCCACCCCTCCCCAATCCTCCTCTCCGCTCCGTGCGCCGATGAAAAAATCCAGCGACGAATGCTAAGCCCACCAACTCCAACGCGCTGCACTCCATTCCCATCGATATGCGCGTTTTCGCCCCCCTCGCACCCTCGCGCCTTTCCACTCGCGCTCATCGCCCTCCTTCCCGTGTTTGCCCTACGCTCGCATCGATGATCCCTGCTTTCTGTTCGATATCCCGATACGTTCCACGAATGGATTTCATAATCGAGATAATCGCACGGCCGTTTACCGCGTTTCCGTCCTACGAGTTTGCGAACCAAAAGCGGAACGCTCGCTTGGCCGAGGCGATTTATCGCGCATGCCGTAGTTATGCGAAAACAAAGGCGCTACTCTTCCTGGATTCATTTCAAATTTTCTACTTCAAAGTCTTTTTTTATCGATATCTCAAGAAGACGAGTGTATCCCTTGGCCTTGGGTTTTGGACTTTTAGGCGTGAATAAAGAATCGTTTCTCGAGTAAGCGACTCCGAAAATTTTGGCGCCACTCGAGAGATTTCAGATTCTCGATTGGCGAACCCTGGGGTATCTTTGAAGACGTTGGAAGCAAAAAAAAATGAAACGACAGTCGGCGAATACTTTTAAGGCGGCAAATTCTCGCTGTACGAGTCGGCGGGAATTATTAATCTTGCCGTACCGTAATACTCGCTAATGGTGTTACGTCTAAGGATGCGTTTGCCGCGACGTTAAGGCGTCTTTGGGCAGACGTACTTTCACGGATGGGTGGAGAGGCCGGAGGAAGTTTCTCCACCGGGGGAATTACTTAATAACACGAACGAAAGCCCCCGTAGTGAATCTCGAGAGCGCCGCGGCTATGAATTTAAGATGATAAAGCCGAGCGCGGAATCATGATTATTCAGCAGTTGTATATCCATTTCCCTCTTTAATAAACATTTGGCAGACGGTGATTGAATCGCGCAATAACGTCCACGGCTTCCTAAATCCCCATTTAATTTCGCCCCGTTACGCCGCCGATTTCAGAGGCGAAACCTCGCGATTTCACGAGGCGCCGCGCACCTCCAAAGCGCGCCGGCCGTTTCCCCCATAGCGTCGATCCTAATTAGAAGGATTAGGGATAGGAAATTAGAAGGATAGAAGACTCGACGTAAAAACCACGCGTTCCGAGCCGAGGCACGCTCGCCGCGTTGCAAAATAATTTTAGTACCCGCAACGTATCCGTTATATATTCCATTAACGCATTCATTACGCGTCAACGGCGCATTGAAAACGAAGCAGCGATGATCGCATCGCGCGCACGCTCGAATTACTTGGAATAAAGCTCTGTACGGCGCATCGCGAATTTTCATTTATTCACTCCATTCTACGTAATTATGCTCCGATCGAAATCCAGCAGATTACAAGCTTTCCAGCTCGTTAGGACCGAATAACGCCGTCTCCTTTCATCGTCCTCCAAGAAGGTATCGCCATCCGCGGAAAGTTGAGCGTCTGCGAAGAACTCGCCAACGCTGGGCGCGGAAGCGCGATTCCTTTATTGCGGCGCATGCCGTCAACGATCGTGCCAATTATCGCGCGCGTCCGTGAAGCGTCGGCCGACGCGCATTGTTGTCCGGAAAGGGGGCAACGGTTAACCCCCCCCCCCCCACCTCTGAGGGTTTTCGAAGGGCTTTGAGAGAGGAGCGGCCGAGGGGCCGTGGCCGTAAGGGCACTAGAATTATCACGGCCCGCTACTCCAGTCCCTCCTCCCCTCCCCTACCCTCCCCGCCCCGCCCCTCGCCAATGGCCCTTTTGTACACCTTCGAATCGCGGCACACCCACGCGATCATTTTCGTTATTGTACGCACAGCCGAGGGCCGAGGGGGCCGCAAATGGACGCGATAAGTAACCGTTCCTTCGCGAACAATGGCCTCCCTGTTCAACGCCAGCTTCCCTTTTCCAGCCTCTTTTTCTCTCTATCTCTCTCTTTCCTCTTCGCGAGGTGTCTGCATCCTGGCGATTACCGCGCGACCGATGTCCTCGAAGCCCCCCTCCCTACCGTTTCTCTTATTATCGGTACTTTATTAAAGGGATGAGCAACCCTTTGGTGTACGGTCAAATCTGCATAAAGGTTACCCAAAATACCTTCCCAAGTGCCATTTTCGTTGCGCCTATCTCTGCGCTATTCTAAATCCAAGTCAGCTAAACGCGCGATACACGCCCCGTGAAGTCGTTGCTTTGGAAAGAATAAGGAGTTCACGATATTGATCGAGAACGAGAGAGATTTTTCCCTGTGCAGCCAATACTCCTGCGTCGTAGGGATCACAAAGTGATTCGCGAGGAATTCGTCGTTCGGTCCTTTCGTCACCCAATTTACGGCTCGAGGCGACTGCGCTCATCCGCGAGCTCGCGGAGTAAGAACCGCGGGAAAAAAATCCCTCTCGCGTAAAAGAAGCCTTTGGATTAAGCCCGATTTATATTCCGGCTGCCCCGGCAAACAGTCCCGAAAAGTTGCCGGCACTTCCACTGGCGCGCGAGAGAGAATACCGAATCAGCAGTCCCGGTTTCCGAATCGTTTCGGGGGTGCTTTAAGCTCCTCTCCTCCCGTAACTTGAGGAAATCTCTCGAAAGCAGCCTCTCTTTCCCAAGCGTTCCTCTTAAATCGCAGCCCCGGTATTCCGGGCTGACGGGGGTACCCGCATGAAAAAGGCACGCGCTCCTTGTTTATTTAATTCCACGATAACTACGACCACGCTCCCCGCTGATTGCCGTTCTAAGATTTTATTCGACGATAAGCTACGCGAAAGCGCATATACTCCCGCGTTCAAAAAAATAATACCTTCTTTAAGTAAACATTATTCCAAGCGATAAAATGCTCTAGGAGCTTACGAAAGTTTCGTTTTTATACGACCGTCGATTTCTGGAGATACGTATTTTAATCGTACTTCAACGGCGCGGGTGCAAAAGTGAGAAGAAAATAGACGAGGAAGTTCAGAGTTTGCGAGGAATACAAACCGAGGGGGGTGGAGGAAACGAAGGAAATAAAAGCGACGAGGGAGCGGGCAAATAGGCGGTAGGGAATAGCGGGAAACGCGAAGGAAGAGAGAGAAAGTGGATTCCGATGGAGAGAGAGAGAGAGAGAGGGAGAGGAGGGGAGTCGAAGAAACGTGCGAGGGGCCGAAGCAGTGCCGGTATAGATATAGAGCGTATATCGCTTTTTTGGAAATGCAAAAAGGGCAGTCGGAGTCGGTTTAATAACCTGCACTTTCGCGGCCGCCTGCTTCGACCTTTTTCCTCCGAGTTCAACGATCCGCCGGGAACGTGCGGTTTCCTACCTTTGGTCAAAAAAGATGCATAGCCCTTCCATTTTGCGTAACTTGCTCCGCGGGAGAGCCGGATGGAAGTGGGCGAATGGGAGAGGGGGAGGGAGAAATGGAGAGAGAGACGTTGGACGGGCGACGAGCCGCAAGCTCGGAAAAATGCCGAAGCTTCGAAATCCACCGCGATTTCCCGGGAGCTTTCGCTTTCGAACTTTCTCCCTTCCTCCGGTTCTCTTCCCTCGTCTCCTCTCTCACTCTCTTTCTCTCCTTTTCCCCTCCTTTCCTCGTTTTTCCACACTGCCTTCCTCCTTTTCTCCCACCCTGCCCCTTTCTGCCTCTGCGCCCCTCTCACTCTCTCTCTCTCTTCCGTCGTCCCCTTTCATCGTTTTTCTGCTCTATCTCCCTCCTTTTCTCCCCCTTCCCTCGTTTCCTGCCTCTAGCCGTACAGAAACAGTGGGATTTCGGTATATCCTTCCTGCAATAATTCATCCTGGGTACAAGCGGCGCGATATTAACGTCGGCCGAGAATTAATCAGGATTTTTGTTTTCCCGGGTCGATGCGGCCCGCCGATGGCCCCTTTGTTAGCCCGCCAGCCGGAAAATACTGTTAAAATCCGTTTATTTTTCATTATTCCCCGTCGACGTGTCCTTCGTATTTCGTAGAAATTAATTGTGTCAAAAATGAAAACGCCTGCCGGTTCGCACGGTAGGTCGATAATCCAAAGCCAGATGTGTATCTATCGCGGTGCTTTCACGGGTACAGAGGCCAGGTGTATAAATCCACCGATGCAGGAGGAAAAAAAAATAAATGGACCAGCGAGTAACCGATATTGATTGGCCATTCGACGGATCGGTCAACGGTATAAGTTTGGTTCGTTTGTTTTTCCTCTTATGCGCTCTTGAGGATTTTGAATTATCGGGACGATAATTAAAGTGCAGACTCGAATTTTCCCACAATTTGGTATCTGCATTCAATTGTCGGTCCTTCGCTTGCCGCTTTTAAATAGGAGAGAACCACGTTGCTTGTTTTATTCGATTCCGCGATTTTACCTCATGCTCCAGATTGTCCGCTTCGTAAATCGGAAAACGGTGTTTTCCATGTTATATCATCGTCCTTTACAAGATTACGGGAGTAGAAAGCATCCCCTTCGATCTCGTTTCACCGCTCCTGTCGCGAATCTTCGACGCATGCCCGTCGCACGCGATAAATCACCCTCCGTGTCGTTTTATTGCGCTCAAAGTCCACATTTTTCTCCCTTCTGCACGGTCGCTCGCTGATGGATAATTAACGCAGGTGGCTAGTTGCGTGTAGGCGTGATTTATTGCAAGCTCGGTTATTGCCACTATCCCGCCGTGTAATTTTGTACTTAGAGCTTAAATGGAGATCGATTTCGTTGGCCGTCGGAATCACCTTCGGGACCGAGGATTCTAAATTCATTTTTTACTTCACATCCTTTTTTACTTTATATGTTATCCCATTTTATTTTTGATTATTTCATCGATGGCTCCACCGCAATTTTTTAATGACGTTGCTTAATGACGGTCGTAAATAAAGTACGCTTACTTTTAATGTCGCTAGTTTATTTTTTATTTACTTGCATCGAAAATTAGTTGGTGCAAAAAATTCTTGAAACCTCGATGAACGTTGAGGTGGTCTAAACGCGTCACGGTCAATAAATCGGTGCGATTCTTTAAACTTAAGATGAAAGTCCATATTTTTTGCTGTATTTCTACAAGACATGCGTAATTATGGAGTTGCCGAAAATGTAATAATCGCGGTTAAAGGACGGATAGCCCTTCGTGGAATTGATTAAGGTCCAGCCTGCGAAGCGGCGGCCACGGATAATCCTTCGATTTATCGGACCGCGCTTTCTCTCTCCGAGGGGATTATGAGATGTAAAATCCCTCGGGAAAGTTTGAGGCGAAGAATTAAAGCCGAGGGGCTTTCCGACGTAGAGAAATGCCGGGAATCTTGCAGCAGCTTTCGGATTGAGGAAATCAGTGGCGCAGGCCATAACTCTCGGCTGCCAAGTGCAGAATCTAAATAAATTCTTGTTCAAAGTGAGAAATACAGAATTTTTATACCTCTGCGTCGTAACAGGAATTATTTTCACGTGCCACACAATTTCACGTGTCACGCGCTTTGCAACTTCCAATTAAATACTCGATTGTTCACTGAATTCTCGATCATCGGCGAATGTTTAAACAAAACTCGATTATCCGTTACATTCTGGTTTATTATAAATGTTTTATTATGCACGATATTCCTGGGAAGTGGAACGGGCGGGGTCCTTTCTTTTTCAGAGACCCTTTCCATGCAGAAATAATGGCCACCGTGCTCTTTTTCTTCTTTCCCGCCTCACTTTGACTGGCTCCTCGTAATTTCAAAAACTCTGCATATTCGTGACAGCGAGTTTTTCGCACCGGTTGAGCCACTAAACGGCTTTCCTCGTTTGGCCAAATACGCAATAATTCGAAAGCAACGTGGAAGCGCTCAGATGGTCTTACGCTAGTCCTGCAATACGAAGCGTTAATCAGACTAATGGCACGGTGTTATCTTACTCTTTGTGCCGTCCGGCTTTTCCCGACCGAAGAGAGAAATACGAGATCCCTTTATGCCCGGGCTGGGTCATTAAATCAGTCTTGGAAAAAAAAGCAGGGATCTTCCACATCGGGAAAGCGTACGAGAAATATTTTTTTTTTTTAACGACTCGATAAAATCTCCACGGTACGAGCGATGATCACGATAACTCGCTGTACAACTCCGGAGAAATATTCACCGGTGGAGCGATACGATGGGATCGCGTCGCGTAAGATTGTATTTCACTCGAAAAAGCAGCAATAAGGTTGCGGAATGCTTTATGAATAACCCAAAATTGCGGGGGTGAGAAAACGTGCGCGGTAAGTTATCGTGGGTCGCGCCCCTCTTGGACAAACTCTGTATCTAATTAACCGTGCTTGTTCAAACTCGTTGCTCGTGCAGACCCTAAATTCCGTTGATCGAGCAAGCACTCGCGCCATTCGCCGCAGGTTTGGGTAAAATCCCTGCCCTGGTTCTCGATAAACAGGCCGAAGCTACGGACGTTCGCATGCTTATCGTCCGATCAATGCTGGACACTACCACTGCGGACGGAATTCGTGCATTGTACGATGTTTTGGCGCGGACGTATTTTTTCCCTTCTTCGTTTACCCAGTGAGAGGCACTACTTCGAAAGCGATAAAACAGTTTTGGATCCAAGTTTAACGTTGTTTTCATCAAACGCCCCTTTCTCGTTTCAGGCGCTGTCACCGCCAAAGATGCTAGAGCACCGAACCAATTACCCTGAAGAAGCCTACTCGAAACTTTAGACATCCAAACTCTCACCACAAACCCGGTAAGCGAATTCAAAACTTGGACGAACGTTGTTCGCCCTACTCCACTAGAGTGTCAATTATCCGCGCCACCGTAACCGATTAACGAAAGGCCTCCGTCGGCATATTTTGCGTCGAAGCTCGAAAACCGGTAATCGAGATTGGCACGTTATGGAACCGGAGCCTTCCAAACGAGACTCGTACGTTTGTTCCGATTGTCGGAGACTCGGAGCAATTTAAGAGCTTTTGCTCCCACCGAGGGTTGCGGTCGTAATCCAATCGAAACACGAGGGGCTCTCGCAATTTGAGAAACTTCGCGCCTTCCTCGAGTACCCAAACCGATTATCAAAACGTCTACTATTTAATACCCTAAGCACAGCGATACAAATTACGCCGCTAACGATACCAGAAACACGCGTAAAACAAAGCACGCTCCTAAATCAAATTTGCGCGCGGGACATTATTTTTATATCACGACTTCCTTAATCCGACGGTATTTAACTATTTGTACCCGCAATTTGTAGCGAAAAGCATTCGATATAATTGACGTCTGGGCGGAGTTTCGAACGAAAGCCGGATCTCGCGCTGCGGGGAATTAAAATTTAATGAGCGAGGGGCTATGACTTTCGAACTTGCGGAGAGTTAGTCGTAAGCTACTTACGAGCCCGGATCTAAGGTTCTCTCCGATTCTCCTCCGAAGACTCTTTCTTCCTCGGTTCGTTCCTCGGGCGTTTCACGAGATTTTCGAAATCCGCGGTGAATCTTTCGCCCACGGTCGCTCCCCTTCCGGCCTGAAAGCTCATTTGACGCCGCTTCCATCGCATAGATAATGCCGGCAAAGGCGAAAGGCCAGGGGGACCGAAACTTCCTGAATATTTAACAGATTTAGCGGAAAATAACCGCGGGCACTCACAAAGGTAAGCCCCGATGCGGACAATGAACGGTTTACATCGCATCTTGGATACATTCTGCGGCGGTTTATCATCGTTTATGCGTCATCCTTATTCGCTCGCGCGAAATTATCCCCCAGTCGACCAGGTTTGAGTCGTGTCGATTCGTGTCAGAAATTACGAGAGCGTTTAGTCGGTTTCGTTATTAAGTATTAGTCAAATACGAAGCTCGTTTATGATGTAAGTGGAAGATTTTGACGGGTAATCGCGATACGAACCTCGGACAGGGACGCTTCTTCGGCGGGAAGAGAGGATCGCTATTTCGTATCGGGAAGTTCTCGGTAGATTATGCTGTCGAGACCATAAATTCGCGGCTCGTGAAACGAGAATACGCACGGCCGTGCTTTCGATACGGTCACGCACGTGTTTCTTCGCACGCACCGCAGTGCCTTCTTTGAATTTTATCGCGGAACGAATCCGCGGAGAGCGGATCATAAAACTAGGGGGTTTACAGCCCCGAGTTCGTGAAATCGAGAAGGAAGGGCGGCCCGGGAGGGGAGGTCGAAGACGCCGGAAGAAACGGCCCTCGTTTTGCGAAAGCCGTAAATTCGGGAGGCCGTAAATTCGGAAGTTTGGTGGCGTGAGGTTTAATTGTTTCCAAAGGAGGTCGCCGCGAAGCCCAGCCCCGAAAATACGCTTAAGCGACGGCGGTCTCCGCCCTCGGATAAACATAATGCTATTTTCGTCGGAATAATCGGTTGCAGACTCGAAAATAGACCGCTTCGATCCTATCGATTCCTACTGATCCGATACAAATCTGATTTCCATCGACGTATCTTCGATGCATCCTGGTGCAAGATTTTACGTATTACTGCATTCAAGACGCGATTGTCGATGCGCCTCAAACTGCCTTTGAACACTCGCTGCGTAAAATAAGATAAAAACGGTATCGCTCTGCATTGACCCTAGCTTACGATATCTTGACGACGGTTTAAAAATAACCGATACGATTAAGGAGCGTGATCGAGACGAGCAGCCAAATACCGCCAACTGCACTGATTTTGATGGTTATACATTTTGATAGTTATGATTTGTTACAGGACAAAATGTCGATGACCGGGAGCTTGATGGGCTACGAGAACAACAACGAGGTCAATCAGACGAAATGCAAGAAACCGCTGAAACCGCTCCCGGTGGTGTCCAGCATAAACTCCAGCGGCGTCACTACGACGAGAAAGTCCAGGAAGCCACGGAGCTCGACGAAGAGGGAGTCTTGCGTGCGCGGCCACGTCAATAGCCTTTGGTCAGTTTGGTACGGCATCCTGGCGGTCGCTTTCCAAGCTTACATCGCCATGAGATACGCCAAGCGATTCGCCGGTGAGTCCATTCGTCCTTCTCTTCCCTCGGCTCAAAGTTTTGCCGCCGCGTAAGGCGATACGCTTCGGCGCAGTTTAGACTCTGCACGTTGGACATTGCCAGCATCTATGTACGCCCGAGTGAAATTCTCCTCGAACTACGAGATACATGCCCGATGCAGGATATTATTTTACAGTGAGAATAATACCGACAAAGTGCGCGGAAGCGAGTAAGGGATTCAGGGCTTTCGTCAAAATTTAATGCTATAATACGAATCTTGATTTAATATACAAGTTGCGCAAGTAGATAGAATCAAAGTCAATACAAATGTTGATAATTAAATACGGAAGATCCATCGACGAACGGCACGGGTCATGGATAAATGCCAGGATTGTATTTATCTCCTCGTCGGATCGAAGGGTCGAGTCGCTCGTTGGCACGCGCCATTACGTCGGCGTTGTCTCGCGAATCGAAAGGGCCGACGTTATTTCGCGTCTTAGTTCTTCGTCCCCGGGCGTCTCAGGAAAATCGGCCTTAATCCCCCGCCGCGGCGAGTAATCGGCTCGGCAGGATTAAAAGAAGGGCCAGAGATCTTGGGCAGAAAGTTTGTAGACCGATTAAAATGGAGCTACTTGGATTAACACGCTATTAACGGTCTGGTTAACATTCCCGATAAGTGGATGAAGGAATTGCTTTACCCTCATCGGACACGGGAAATCAAAGGGAATCGGCGGATTGTAATTTCCCCAGCCTTTCTCTCCCCTTCTTCCTCTCTCCCTCAATCTTTCTCCGATTCTCTCCGTTTCTCCCATTGATCTTGAGGGTACGCTTACTAGAGTACTTAAACGATCGAATATCGGAAATGATCGATTAAAACACTGGCCATTGCGGCGTGCAACCTTGAATAGGTCGTTTACCCGGATACCCATTATTTAAGAGAAGGTACGCGCCGATATTAAAGCGCACTCGCATCGCAGTTTACGCGTTTCCTGTATTCGTGCTCGAGATTTTTCAACGTACGAACCGATTAAATCTCTTAAGTTCGTGGTTTGGAATTTGTTTTCTCCTTTACAGCGTACCTGTCGTTACCCTGGCCAGCGGACGCGCCACCGCCAAAGGTCGAACTTTATGCCTGCTTGGTCCTGGCCGGTACTGGAGTGGTCCTGCTCCCCGTTTTGCTCGGCGCAGCTTTCCTCAAGCTTGGAAATCTGGCGAACGACGGAGTGAAGCTCGGCCGCCATCTGAGCGCTTGCTCGCGAGATCCGCCATCGTCGTTGCTCACCAACCGCCCCGACAACAGTGAGTCTCTCTTCGCCGCTCTCGCGCTCCTTTCCTTTGAAAAGCTGAGTAAAAAGGCCGAGTAAAAAGCTCTCCCATCCGATTTATTCTCAGCTCCAACCGGCTAAACTTACGGCGAGATAAATCACGTAAGACGCGCAAAGTAGCTTCTCGAATCGATCCTCTACTTTATCTCGAGTATCGTTCGGCGAAGAGCCGATCGCCACGAAAACGATGCCGTAACACATCTCGGTTCGTTTTTCAGGTTTGGCCAATAATTTATGGCGACACGGTGGGCCAACCGCGGCCTTCGTCCACCTCTGCACGGCCATGTGCTTCCTCCTGCCCTCCCTGCTCATGGAGGCCAGGCTGATACACGCTGGATTTTTGCCAAAAGGTAATAAAACCACCTTTCCTCCTCGAGTGCGCCGCGAGCCCTTAAAGCGCGAACGGGCTTAATGCCTCGTAGGTTTGCGCCCAACGGCGCGGCTCAAGACTGCAAAATTGCCCAGCGCCGTACGTGCGAACTTTTCGAGATATCGCCAAACTTTCGGCGCAGCACACCGCCCTGGGCACAACCCGGATATTACCCTCGAAATATAGGGTGTACCGTAATTTTGGTGGTCGACGGGTGACACGGGAACTGGGAAAATCCGTATCCTGTTTGGCGTACCGTCGTAGCTGCTCGACGAGTAGACGCTTCGAGCATTTACCATCGCGTTTTACGCCATTACGATCCATTGCATTTTTCCAGTAAACGGCGTTTTTTTCCACTTTTGCATTTTTTACAAATAGAGGTTCGACACCGATTCGGTTTATTTGTGATAGTCATCGATTTTCGGGAGTCGCGAATGTATCGCGAGAAAGAGAATACCGTGGGAGACAGAAGGTGGAGAACACTCGAATATGAGGCGAAGTACTGGCGGATTCGTGAAGCCCAGTGGGTGGTATTTAAATCGGACGTGAATGGGCTAATTTATGGGAGTAGCGGGGCACCTCACGCGGTGCGTTAATTTCATAAATTAACCTCTCCTTTATTTATAGTCCTCCCGGATGGCGGGCCCAGCAGCTCGCTCGTACGTTTTTCGTTTTATCCGGAAACTCGTGGCGCGTTCCGTGGGGTGGGAATGGCCGATAACGATGTCGTCGTCGCGTCGATGACCACGTAAGGTCGTCGAGCCGTGCGATAACCCCGGAAAGGCCCTCGAGCCGGCTGCAATTTTGCGGCTCGGATGCGCGGAAAATACCCTGCGGAAAAATTCGAATCCGGCAAAGTAACCCTGCCAGTTTTCCGGATGTACGTTCTCGAACGTAGCCTGCGCTTCTGCTTCGTCAGCACGAACAATCCGCAGGGACGAATTCGGAGATTGAAATGGTCGTCGCTCGCGATATCTTTCGCTCGCAACCTACCCGATCGGCATCGTGGTGTTTCATAGAAACCTCCAATACGTTGCGTAGAACTTTTTCTAGACGCGCAATTTACAAGTGGGAGGATCCAATGGTCCTCATCTTTCCGAATAATCAACGAATACGATTTATGCCTAGATCAATTTACGTCTGGGTCAAGAGAATTTATGTCCGGATCGGACAATATAGGGACTAGGATGATAAATGTAGCTTGCGAGAGCCGTCAGCTGGCGTAGGAAGGAAGTAGTACCCGAAGCGTTTCACGCAAAACCGTAGGACGGATTAAATTCGGGAAAATTGTCAAACCGCCCTCCCAATGGCGAAGTTCCAGCGATGTTTGCCCTTCCGTACCGGCAATCCTCGACGTACATTTCCGTGTCGTAACTAAACTCGATAAGCCAGGATTTACGGGGAAATCCCATGGCGCATAAGGTGCGAAATTTAATAAGCGATCGCAATTACCTCCGTGTATCGAGCTCTCTGCCTAGAACGACACCTTAAACGCATAGCAGTTCCATCGAATGCGGTTAGAAAGTTTGATGCGTAAGGAAATTGAACTTAATATGGGTAAAGGGTTGATTCTATTCTGGCTTCATTTCGTACATCTCTCGTGTACATTGCCCTTGCGTGGAAATTTGACGAATGCGACAAAATCGAGACGCGTCTGTGAATTCCGGAGGAAAGCTTTCTATAAAGGGTAATATTGGGAGGATGGCAGAAATGCGCGGACATTGACACGCACGTGGTTGAAACGTGGCGCAACGATCCAGATATACGATTACGAGTGATGGATTGACAGGAGATATGCGGAAGCGACGGTTGTCTGCAAGGCATGACGACGCGCGTTACCTATAGCCATTCGTGGTTCGGACATATAAAGAGAATGTAAAAGACTTACGTACACATTTTGAGCATCCACACCCCCCCCCCCCGTATTCTATTCTAAACAGAAGCACTCTCGATATAATCGCTTACCAATAATCCATGTCTCGAAAGAGTGGAATACTCTTTACAAATGTCCGCTTGGCCGATTATCTCTACGTACAATGCTCGGCTAATTTTATCCCATATTAATCCAAATCTTGATACGAAAGACTTAAATGCGATTCTTCAAGTCTCGAATCGCAGATTTAATTCTAAGCTAGGGCTTGAAATATTAACGATTTCAGATGATACACGATTTAAAAAAAGGCCGATATCGTCGAGTAATTTTTATTTCAGCATCGCTAGAGATGTACGTTTACGGAGTATAATAATCCGGTATACGTCATTTCCCACTTTCCAAGCAAATATCGCCGGGGTAGTTTCGCGAAATTCAGATGGTCGGCAAACGTCGGATGCAGATCGCAGAAAAGAACGGCTCGGAGGCGGAGGATGGTGCATCCAGGAAAGAGCATAAAGATATTCGCGCTACATTGCACACGGTACGCGGCCAGAATTCGTAGCATTCTCGGGGCAGCCCCTGGATGCAACCATGTCGAAGAAGATACCGCGGCAGCCTACTTCGAGATGAGTTCTTCGAAAAAGAGAGGCGGCGCCTGCGTCAAAGGCGAGTCGCGAGGGTGGAAAATTGAAAGGCAAAATTCGTAAGTAAGATAAGACGCCTGTCCGAGAGAAGCAACCAAAGAATCGCGAACTCCTCTCAACGGAATATTTCCGACGAGAATTCCGTCCGTATTTCACGAAAGGACGCGGCCAGATCCGCGGAGTACCTCTTACGCGCCTTTTTCTAGAGCAGAACGCACGTTGCGTATGGGAATTCCGCTTCGAGGCGCTTTGAAATAAATTTGCCCGAATTCCCGGCGGGTCGGCAGAACGAGTGCCGTTTGTTTGAATTATCGAGTAGAAGCAGAACGAAGCGGCGCGACACGCGTAACTGGGAAAACACGATTAGCCTTTGTATTAATGGGAGGTACTGTGCCGCGCTAAATCTTAATGTTTACGTAACGCGGATACCGCTTTCGTCGGTCTACATTGTATATTAAAATTTAATCCGAGAATAAACGTTATACCGAAATGCGCGTGAAACTCCCGGCTATTTCAGCCTGTCGACGAATAATCCATGGAAGGCCAACTAGCGCAAAGAGGACCAGCGGAGTTGACTTTAATGTGATTAAACGGTGGCACGTACCGAAGCAGGCTTAATGTACTCATGAATTTCCAAATATTCCCGGAGCCCGGCGTCAATGACACCGGGAAATGTGAACGCGTATCAAAATCGATGCGGGCGTCTTATTCCGTATCGAATATTAAATGAGTCATCCATCTCTCGACGGTAAAAATTAACTCGGTAAAAACCTTTGGGATTCCATCCGCTTTAAACGGAGGACAAACGAGGGGAGAGTCGAACAAATTTAGTTAGCAGAATCACACGCGTGGAGGTACTTGATACTTCGATCCAAGGCGAGCTACCTTACGCCGGCCCTTTAAATCGCAATCTCGTTACTCTGACCAAACTCGTAAATAGCGTGCGAAAGTCGATCGAGTTAAACCTTCCATAAATCAGTCCTACGCGAATCGTTGGTCGTCGGGACTAAGCGAAGTAGTAAATCGCTATCTTCGGGCCCACGAGTTACACCTTGTTTACGCACACGCGTGGGGGGGAAACTTTTATAGCCATCTCGACGTTTCCGCAGTATCTGTCTAAATGATGTACGGTCGCCGGTATTGGGGGAAATTCGGAGTTAACTTTACGGTCTGTGCCGAACCACTGGCGAGCTTCCGCCTCCCCTTCCGTCTTTCTCTCTCTCTCTCTCTCTCTCTTTTTCTCTTCAGGATAACGCTCGCGTTAGCCGACCGACTGTTTACCGTAAACTCCACGAAGCACGGACAGCCTCAACCTCTTCGGGGATACTGACACATATGTGTACGTTTAGATTAAATTACCAATCGTGCTCTACGGCCACATATGCGGATGTTATCGTGCATCTCCACTCTTATCCTTTCCGCCACTCTTTTCAGCATCTCGAACTACCGTTGATATAACGCGAATAAAATGCGATCGAATAAAGAGGAAGATTAGATTTTTTTTTATCATAAACCGTTACTTATGGAATATTAAAAAGTGCCAAGGATATCGTCGAGTTTCGTGAACACGCGGTTTTTTAATATTAATCCTCCTAATATCGTTCGTAGCCGTATTAAGCTCGTTTCTAATCGCGTTAAAAGGATGCATGCCAGGTGCACGGGTCCGTAGGGAGGCCAATCTACTTACTTCCCTGGTTTTTAATCACGGTGCCATTCTTCGTATGCGATACCCGCGTGCTGCAAAAAAGTAAAATTGCACCCACGAGCCTCTTTGTCTCGGTCGGATTATTTCCATCGACGAATCCTGTTTAGACCCGTAAGCCCCGACATATTAAACGATCGTTTTCGACGACACGCGGTTAATTGGATCGTGAACCGGCGAAGAAAAAATTTGGGTCGAAAAGCCCCGACGCGAAAGTTCTTTCGGATTACTGAATTTTTGAATGAAATTCCCTTTGGACAACGCAGCGCTCTTGAAATTGTTCGTTAGTTATTTGTTTGTTTGAGTAGCACAAATATACCACCTTCGGCGATGGCACAAATATTCTTCCTTCTTCCCGATTCTTCCGTTTTGCCGTCAGATTTTCAGCAGAAATTGTTTCTGCGCACACGCATCGGCCGTACTCGCCGGGCTGCGATCGCGAGGATTTAAATATTTTTAAAAGCCGACTGTAACGCGATAGAGATTTAAAAGCACCGGCTAACACGGTCTGAGCCCCAAATGCGTGCACGCACGTTTTCCTGGCCAGGTATGCCAGAATCGGCCGTGGGTGAGTTTATTTCCAGAGGTAACAACTCGACGGCGGAAATTTATCCAACCTTTCCCTCCAGAGTAACATCCACGATGTAAATTTCATCGACCCTTTTCCGAGAAGCATCGCGTAATTCGACACCTCGATGTAACGCGACGTAATCGTAGGGTACTTTGAGAAGATTTGCAAATTTATTATCGCACCAAATATCCCCTTGCAAATAGAGAAAATTCTAGCCCCTCTTCTATTATATTTTGACGTTAACACCGAATAAACCTCACAAGTAACGGTATAAAACTTGGGTCGAAAGATAATTTCAGTCGATAAATGTTCGTATTGAGCGAACGGAATACTCGATCGCCTTTTCCGATCGTATTTTGTACAAACTCACGATCACGTTCCGAGCATCGTCCCTTTTTCTCCTCGTGTATCTTCGTGCTCAGAATTCGAGGAGATGCTATCGATGATCCGATATCAGATCCAAGGGGTAGATGTCCCCTCGCCGTTCAACCGTGCATATCCCCACTTTCTTTGTCCGATATAGAAAAAATGACCGCCCCATATTCATTATCCTTATTGGTTGTGGGAGATATGGCGGAGCCAATAAATCTCGTTTGTCCCTCCATCTTCTTTTTATCGGAGATAAAATATAATACTGCGAGGCTGGACCGTGTGGCTCAACCGAATTCACTTGAGAAATATATCGCGGGTCTCAAATGGCAGATCCGAGCTCGATACGTAATATTGGCTATCGAACTTGGGGGCAGAGTATAAATAATTTCCTCTCAAATTCCATGTACAATCCGAGGACCTTTTTACTACACATATATCACAGATCTCCGAGAGAAAAAGACGGCGTTTCCTATCATTTCTGTAAGAATATGTGGAGGAACGCGATTTAAGTGACGGGTCGATCGATTCGATCGTATCCGCACTTTCCGGATATCGAGAATAATCCGGCTATTCCGGATAGGATCGGCCCGCATTTGCCATTTTCCAAAGGTCGTTTGACCCAATCGAGCCGTTCGCAGGGTGCACGACGTTTGAATATGAAACCAGAGGTGTACACAATATGCACGCGCCCTCGAGCTGGTCATAGGGTTCGTATCGGGCTCGCAACCCCGGCGCGTAACCCGCCGTGATCCAAACTTCGGCTATCGCAGTTTGCGCCAGTTTAATGCCGGCATTATGCGTACCCCTTGTTTACGTTTACGAGAGTTCACCTCCCGTGGCTCAAACCGACTCTCGGAGAACTCAATTTGTGCCTCTTACGATGTAACGCGTTGCGGCTAAGCCGCGCCTTCGAAAATCAATCTCCGGAAGATCGATCCATCCTCCATTGCCTCTTTGCGTCCCTTAAGTATATTACGTTTATTTCAAGAAATAACTAACAAACAACAGATTTAGCTTTCGCTTAGATTTGAATCACCGGTTAAATGAAATGGTGCCCGAGAAACGTATCCAGGATTCGACTTGTCGTGGCATTCCTTGTAATATTCAACGTATCTTACGATCTTTACGTCTCAGTTTTGATCCCCTTAGCGTGTCAATCGAGCGAGCTGCGATCGAGTTTACGGGAGAATAGCCGTACGAGAATACCATTGGCTCGTACCGAAATAGCTCGGGCAGATGAATGCGGATGAAAATGGGATTTTGCGCGGGCATACGGCACGCGATGCTTTCCACATAAGTGGCAATTAGAAGTAAATAACGTGGGCGCACTCGGACGCGCTATCTAATCAGATTTGTTCATCGAGCCACGATACTCGACGGCTATTAAAGCGCATACGGAGTTCCGCGCGCGAGTGAGAATCCTTTAATAAAAGATCCTTAAAGCGCGATATACTCGTCCCGAAAGATAATTAGGCTCATCGCAAAATTCGTGGCTCCTCTTAATTAAAATCCAAATTAACCGAAGAACCCTGCCAGCTTTGCTATGTCTAAGACTTTCAAATCCTCGAGCGTTACCAATAAACCGTCAAAGTTTCTAACCCCTGTAATACGGGAAATCAAATTCTACGAAGGTAAAATCCTCCATCGATAACGAATACCCGATTTATAATGATAATCCAGGCGTCGCGGAAAACGTTTAGCCCACTGTGTTCGCGAGTCAGGATCCGACCGCTAAGCTACCTAAGCCCACCGGTCGAATCACCTCGCGGACGCTTATTTACGTTACGCGGGAGCATCGATCCTACAATAATGATAAATTGATACGAATTTATAAAAAGGCGAATTCGATTCGCAAAAGGTCGAATTCAAAGTGCAAGAGGGATCGACGGGAGAGAGCTCCTGCGGCCACGATAATTGCACACCGCCGACTGCGCCGGAAAGTTTCACCTGCATCGGCCACGTTAATTTCGCCGCGACGAAATACCCAGCCGAGGAAGGGGCACGGGAGGGGGAGTGATTTAGGCAAGGACCGACCTGGCCGTTTGGCAAACTCGCTGATACGGTTTGGGTAATTAGAAATTTCCCCGAAGTAGTCCAACTTAATCGTGTCGGGCCGGTACGTTCGTACGTACGAACGAGCGGATTGGTACACCGCGCCCCTCCCTCTCCCCGCCATCCGCCACCGAAACACCCAACTTGCGCCAAGTTTCTGGCTCCCGGAATTAAGTGAACTTCGGCCGCTGGATGCGCGCCTCGCAGGCTTATCATCATCGAAATGCGCGAGTCGGGGCGATCCTCGTCTCCCGCCAATTGGCACGTGCGACGTCCCGACGTTGGATAAGAATTCCCTCCCCCGCCTCCGCGCCCTTTCCCGAGGGACCGTACCGGACTTTTGGCTCCAAATTCCTCCTATAGCCCATCGTATATTATCCTCATCGTATCCATGGAATGCGTACAGCGCATAAGGAGAAACCGACATCCGAAAGATAATTGCTGAGTTTCTCAAAGGGATAATTCCGGTTATCCGAAATCCATGGTTTTTAGAACGCTCGCAGTACGTACTTTCTCTCGCGGCGTTAACGATCGCTTTAGATACGGAAGACAGCGGAGACGTTTCGGACGATGACTCGTGCCGTCTCGGGTTCGAGCACGAGCCACGCCTTCGATTACCGGTAGACGCACACCGTTTCACGATAAGATCGCGGTTTTCGGACAAACGACAGCGCCTTCGTTGGGTAATGAATTCGGGCGTGATCGCGCCTAGTGAATCACCCCTGTCTGCCGGCTGTCCGCAACGCCCATGGGACGTTTCACGGCCGGCCAACCATCCGCGTACCGTTGGTTCAACCTAAGAAAACCTCCGAGAGGAATGCGGGTCTAATTGAGTCGGACGAAAAGCGCACACCTCTGTTCACGCGTATTTTCGAGCCGAGCGTATTATTCGCAGGGCGATCGCGCGCGCTAATTGGAGAGCGTGGCAAAGGCGGTGGACGAGAGGTGTCGAGATGGAGCGAGATAGCGCGAAGTAGGCGACGGGACTCGGGCATTGGCGTTCAGGTAGATGGAATCGCGGTACGCGGAAACGGTATATCGTGGAATTTGGTGGATTCCCCGTAAGCACGGGCGTCGTACTCCTTCGCAAGTCGTCGCGTCAACGGGCCAAACGCGGGGATTCGGCGAGCGTCGAGGGCGGGCATTGGCGTGCCCTACGAAAGGCCCCCTTGGATCGAAATTAGATTTCCCGTAGATAACCGGAAGCGCCGGTGCTCGTCCAATTTCGAATTTAAATCCCACGATTACGGGGCGCCGAATGCGCGATCCGAGATTACCGAGAATCGGTGGGCTCGTTAAAGCATCTAATTAATTATAAGCTTCCCCGATAGCCGATCGAGGATGAAGATAGGCCGCCGTCGATCCCAATGGCTCGTCGGGTCTCGAGTCGGGCTCGGCCCACGAGCGAGGAAAATGCCTCGATCTTAGTAATTTCGCGTAGATTGCATCCTTGGATTAATTGTTTGAGATGTACGGGCCAGGTGTAATACGGCTTCGAAGACGAATGGGGCGGTTGAAAAGTGTTCTTTTTCGTATAAATCGCGGTCGGATTAAAATATCGCGTTTCACGATGAGAGGAACGAGGGTAAGGTTACTTTGCGTTATTACGAGCGGCTAAAATAGAAGAGAATCTTTCGACGCTTCCCGCATGAAATAAATTGGAAGGGTTTCTTCTACTGGAAGAAACGGCAAAATTAAATCTTCTCGTTCCAGCGTAAGCGGAGTGAAAGTCGGATAATTTTGTTACGCGAATGATATTAAATCAAATTACGCTCTTTGCCTCGTTCGACGAGCGGATTCCACGGTTTGTTTCCATCGCGATTCGTGGAACGATCTTCCGCCGATGTGGTCAACGAGAAGATTCGGAGATTTAATTTTGCTCTTAAGCCTCTTCGTCGGAGGACCTGCCATCGATTAAAAATCCCTTACGCTTCCATCGTAATTACGCAAGATCCTAGGTGCACCGCGATAAATACCGGATCGGGGGAAGGAAATAATAAGCCGCGTCGAGTAAGGAGCGGGAAACGGAAGTGTACTGGCGATAACTTCTGCAAAAGTTTCCCATCCGAAGTTACGAATGCGAGGCGTATTGTCGCCGGCTTCAATTTTCATTAAGCCCGGCACGGCGTTGCCATCCGCGAATATCTTCTGGGATAATGGATGCATTCTTCTCCCCCGCCGCTTGATTTGAAAATAAGAATTTTCTCCGATCTCGCCAGCTGTCACTCCGCGAACACTGAGTGAATTCGGAGAAAAATACGATTCCTGCCACGGCGCTCCCTCGAATCGCGTTAAATATTCCCGAGGATCTCGTTTTTGACGTCCGTTGTCGCGTCTATTATTTTTAGAATGTGTGACGGTAAAAATAGGACGACTTCCTTACCGTCGGAGTCGATAAATCGCGAGCTTCGCTCTTTTATCATCTACCGGTCGATTCACCATCTCCTTCTTGCTCTTCTCGACTTCTCTCGCTACTGACACTCTTTCGAAATCGCCTTTGGAGGGCTTCTCTGTGTGCGGAAATTCCACTTACGACGCTTACTTTCATCGCGGCGCAAAATTATCAAGCGCAGCGCCTCGAGAATTTCGGAGAAAGTTCATCGTTTTTAAAAGCGGTTTGTTTCCTTCCTCCGCGGATAAATACGGTGCGGATAGCCATAATGCCGCAACGCTTTTCGGCCTTGCGAATTTGCGTAGCTACGTCCACGGGCGGACGTTGTATTTACTTGAGAGAAACGGAGAGACGGAGGAGCAAACAAAGCTCCAGGCTTTAGTCGGGCTAAATAAATTACCGCCGCTCAAATTCCTAAACCGGAACTCGTCGCGATACAAAGGTATTTCCACAAATTTCTCTTCGACTTTCCTAGCCGTCGAACGGCAGCCTCCTTGAGAGCTCTCCGCTCGAAAAATACGCCTCTAAGAAAATTCTCCGGGACAGGAGAGGAGCTTGAGGAACAACGAAAAGAATTCGCTAGAGTAGCCGGACAAACTACGCGGAATTATAAAGGTATACCGCCGCTACGAGCGGGCGAGTCGGGCATCGATTTGTGCGAAAAGGCACCAAGAACAACAACGACCGATGTTCCATCGTACGTATCGAATGTACTCGATCAAATCGTACTTTCATCATATTACGGCAATATTAAAAATGAAATCAAGATGAAATGTACTCGTGATATCGTGAACCTACGATATTTTCATCGAGGCACGCTCGCGTTTTAACGATTGACGCGGAAACCGGGGAAAAAACGAGTCCGTCAGTGAGCGGCGAGAAAAGGCGCGCAGAACGTAGCGGAACTCGTGTAGCTATAAGGGGGTAACCCTGTCACCGGTATTCGAGGCGCGTATCGATTCCGTGGTTACGTAGAAACACTGTTGCATTCCCTAACGCGGGGCCAAAATCGATATAGCGTGCTTTACCCGCTGACAATGCAGCCGTAGGTTTGCTTACGCCTCCTTCCCCAAAATAAAGCGTTCACCGCGCACCGCTGCATTCGTTGGCCCGCCGTCGAAACAAACGCACCCTCGTTAATTGCTGCCATTAAATCCGACGAACGACGTCCGGAAGTTTACAGGGCGGAGGGGGAGGGCCAAAGAGGCGGAGGAAAGAATGGAGAGTAGGAATCGCGATGTACTTTATCGTTTACCTTCCTGCGTTTACCCGGCTCGTGTCACCTCCATTCTTTGGAGCGTAAACAAGACCCGACAAAAGTGCCGAAGGGCTGGTTTACGGGACAAAGTTGCCAGCGCGAATGTCCACGCTCGCTTATTTTCCCCGTCGCCGTCTTGCTCGAAGCCGCGAACGCTCTGTTTTTCCCCGCGATCGTATTTATCGCGCGCGACAAAACAGGCGGAACATTATTTTAGGGAAAATATTCCGACGGGTAATTATTGTCTACGACGTTAGCCCATGAATTAATCTCCCGGGAATGTACGCTCCCGTAGTTTACGGCATGTAAAGCGTCCGTCCCTCTCCCGGTCCGGCGTAACAGCGGTTGCCAATTTTTACTCGTCCCCGTCCAGGAATGATCGCAGCGGTAAATGTTACAAATTGCGGGGAAAGGAGCAGGGCTATCGAGCCTGAGAACCCTTTAAAAAAATAAAAACGCTGGTTTCTTATCCTGAAATATATCGTACCTTCTCCCGTATCTTTCTAAAAAATCCAAGATCAAAGCAAGGATGAGTTTTGCTTGGTGAAACGGCTCGACACCGTTCGAGGAACCTGCTTCGTGCGTAACGACGTACAGGTCTGAAAGAGAATGAAATCAGAGGCGCTCTGGTGCACATAGTTACGCGACTTGTCGTTCTGCGAGCCACGGCACGTCGTCGAGGCTTAAACCCACGCGAGATTTGCAGTAGGAGCGAAAGGCGGCCACGTCGTGTCGTCGTTGTCGTCGTCGACGTCGCGGGGGCCCCAGTAGTAGAGGTCAACGCGATATCGGGCCGATGGAGCACCTCTGGGCGCTAGTCGTGGCGCTGGAGTGCCTCGAGCGCGACACGAAATTGCTCTCACCCATGCGAGTACTCGAAAAACGGGACAAGTACTGTTCCAAGCTGGCATGCTTAAAGTACCGCGCGCATTATACGCTCGCGTATTGGAGCATTAAAAAAAAAAAGAGAGGGGAGAGGAAGCAACTGCCCTTTTGACGGTTCGTATCGAGAGAGGACGTTCACCGACGCGATGGCGTTCTCGTTTGGTGGGTGAGCGTCGGCCAAGGAAATTGTTAATGATTTAAACCGCGCTCGGATCCGCCGCCTGTAAATCTCGTGGCTCGTTAAAAGTGTCTCGTTAAATCGGACTTTAAAATCGGATTTGAAATGTGGTCTTTGAAATTTAATAGGGCGAATATTCGGAGGTTGAATAACAATTCGGAAGGAACGGCGAAAAAAATTAACTTGGAAATTGCTTCCTTGGCCGGGAGTTAAATTCGCGATCCGATGAGGCATTTGGGGTGGTTTAACGAACGACACTTCTCGGTATATATTCGTCGGAAGAATACAGCTCGAAGCTCGCCAGGAGGATATATTCGAAGGTATGAGAGAGTACAGAGGGAGGGAATTAAAGTCGCGTAGAATAACAATTGCGAGGTGCAGAGCCGTCGGCGAGGATTTTTGCGCGAGCTTAGCTTCGAAAAATTGTACTCGGGGCTCTAAGAATCAAATTAAGTCGGGCTTAATTACGAAGGCCGTCTAAATTTCATTTGTTTCCCTTGACGAAGACGCGCCGCGCTGTAATTCTTTCGGGATTGCCTTTGAAAAATTTCGGGCGCTTAACGAGACAGTAAAAACACTTTGGCGAAGGTAGCCCACCACCTGGCGTTCGTTACGAGGCGCCCAACGCGGCCGAGGGCGAAAGGCGTTTGAGAAATTAGAATGAAAAGCAAATATTTTCTTTTTCATCCACCTTGGATAATGGAGGGTGATCTTTGCTTCGATGTCCGCCAGGGGCAGAACATTTCCACCTTGGAAAAAGTACTGCTTGGCCGTGAAGCCAAGGAAGATCCTTTGTCGATTCGTAAAATAAAATGCTTCTCCTCAATTATTAATATCTGTGCATTTATGGAAAATGCTACCACCAGCTCGACTTTTGATAAATTTATAAGCCATTGTATAAATCCTATTTGAAATAACTCATTTTGCGGAGTCGCGATGTAGGATGAGCAAATTGAAATTAAATATTAATCGTTCCCTTTAATATTTTGTACCGTCCTTGTGCTTGAATTTCCGCCATCTACCGTCTCCCGTGGCGATACGTTGATACAAAAAATAAAAGTTACGTTTTACATAGCGTCAGGGCACCGACGAACAAAAAGAAGAGTGATTTATACAGCAACCAACGGGTTTCAACGGTGAAAGGTAAAACTCTGGCGCGCACGATACGCGGACCGTGTTTACACCGCCAACAGCGAAGTACTCTAATTTCAATTCTTATCTCGCAAAAACTGAAGTACAAAGTTTTCCCCTTGGGCATCGTTTCATTCTGCCCGCCTGGCATTCTCCGTTTTCCCTTCTGCAGTTGCCGGGATTCAAAATTCGCGTCGTTATCGAGCCCCCTTCCTTCCTGCACTATCTTTGGAATAATGAGCAAAAAGCACGCCACGGTCCACCATAGGATTAAGTCGGTAATTCCCATTTTATAAGTAGAACTGGAATTTTATTAAAGAACTGGTTACGCGTGATGCATCGCGTTTGGAGTACACTATTTTTCTTTTAACTAATTCTTCTTCTAATTCTTCACCGATGCTAGTAAAAGCATTTATTCTCGAACAGTTTTTTTACTTTCAAATTGGATAACAAAATTGTGGTTACTCCTCTATTCTTATTATATCTCATTAATTATTTTTAATATTACGAGAAGATCAACCGCATATCTGATAATTATATAGAGTAGATTTAGGCACGATCGACTTTCCGAAACCCCGTTAGTTTCTTTGAAAACAATGCGATGGATCCGAAGCGTGGATTTCATGGTACGCGTCCAATTTTCCGCTTCAATGTCGAAACATCGATTCCATCGATTCGAGTGGAAGCTCGAGATGGTTCCCCCCGAATATAAAATTGCGCGGAAGTCTGCATCAAAGTTCCCTCATTATACCTGTTGCTAATAGGAGATCACGCGCTAATGATCCGACTTCTCGAAACTTTAAAGGACCGTGAAATTCGGAATTCCTTTTCGTACCCTCCCACGACCGGACAAAATTATTCCGTCGCAGGGTGAAAAATGGAATGACCGCCGGCGAGATTAAACTCGGGGCCCGTTTTCGTTTCACTCCGTCTTCTCAAAGGCGTAACACGATCGCGGCTCTAATTACGTTTTACGCGTCAAACGTAAATCGATGAGGCCGGGTTTTATACGTTGCACATCAAATTTCCACTCGTAAAACGAGGGACATTGAAAACCTGGAGAAAAACGCGACAGCATATTCCTGGAGCGTTAGTTCGAAATGGTGCACGAAATAAATCTGCGAGGCCGAGGACGAAATGCAAATGTGGACGAACGTACGATAAACATTTATAATTTCAACCTTGGAAATTAGTGGGTCAACCGTGTATCGGCCACAACCTTTTCGACCTTCCAACGCTATATTTTTCGACTCCCTCTCTCGCGCACTATCGCACTACCAGCGAGGTCATGCATATTTATGAAGGTAAACATTTCGCATTTCTCGAGGCACGAGTCCGAAGTACGCTTATTATCGTACCCTTTAATCGCCCATAAAATCTTATAACCCGGAGGAAACTCATCTCCGCAGCCGGAGCACTCGGACTTTTATTAAATATTTAATCCTCCTTTGTCCGGATGAGAAACGATGCAGAGAGAATCGATTCGGCGAGGTGAAGGACCGCTGGAAATAAATAGATACAAAACCTTGCATTTACATACCCACGAGCACCACAATTTCCCGGAGAAAATTAAAACGGTAATATTCCACCATAAATATAATTCGCAAAGTCAGCAAATTTATAATCAAAACTTCGCCCCGCATTATTCCGTATAAATACTAAACCATATAAACAGCGCTCGCGTCGATTCAACGTCAGTACCGAATCCCAGATTCGCCTTTCCGACCGCCGAGAGGCCTACTTTTTTTTCCCCCAAAATGAATCTCGAGAAAGCGATTTCCCATTAACGATCGCACGATGCTTCAACCGCGTTATCGTCGAGAAAGTTTGGCGCACGCCGAGGAGGGCCGGGTGGTCCGGTTGTAACAGGGCAACTTCGTCCTGACTACGTCCTGGCCGGTGTATTGATCGGGCAGGTGTGTGCATACAGCTCGCTGCAGGATTTCCCGTTCGTAGAATCCTTCCACCTTGAACCTACCTCGTTTCGAGCTCCTCCCCCTCCCGCTGCCCCCTGCCCTACCCGATTTCTATCTCGTTTCCCTGCCGAGATTGATACGATTTTGCGATACGCCTCGTCCTCCTAGACCGCGGCGATTCAATTCTACCTCCTTTTTTCGTCTCTCTCCCTCTGTCCCTTTCTCTCTCGTTTGTCCTCTCTCCTTTTCCACTACGATCCCATGCCCTCGAGGTCTTCCTGAAAATCCACCGGTTAATTCCCGAGGACCGGTCCGAGATAATGCCAAGCCCTCGAGACGGCCACCGCGAGTCCCCAGGCTCTTCCATTGCATCGCGTTGTGAACCGTCCCGGCATCTCGTACGCAGATGCACGTGCAACGACAGGGAGGGAGGAAAACTGCGGGTACATGCGGTATATGGAAACGCGCCCCTTCCCGGCGCGGTTCAATAAAAGCCACGAATCCGAAAGCAATATCGACCGGCCGGTTTGTTGGTTTTCTCCTTCGATCCTCGGCCTGGACGATTAACCCGTTAACCAGGCGATTCTTTAAAGACGAGGGCGATGCTGATTTTTAAATGGATAAATACGATGAGATGTATGAAAATTTGTGGCGGAAGTAAAGGAACCTCAATTTCCTCGACTATGCGGATATCCTTGTTTAATCATTTTTAATTATTTTACTTGGAATAAAGGAATTTTTAGAGATTTAAATAATTTTGTTTAAGACGTAGTATTTTAACGTGGCCAAATGTGGAGGTAAACGCGATTTTTCCGTAGAGATTGAAACGCAGCACTGCAGAGATGTAAGGTTGCTTAGAAGCGAGCACTGCTCGCCCAGACGACAAACGTGAGTCGAGTGGAAAGACAAGGTACTTCGATAAATGGCTGGAACAGTGGATCGTAACGTTTTTGCGAGAAAGCGGTTGGTCGAAGAAAGGAGAACTGCTCTACTCTCGTCTCGGTCGCACCTTCGTGACGAGAAAACGACAAAAACCGGAAACAACCGAAACGAGGGAAGCGAACGGGCGTACAACGAGTTTTGATCGTGGATTCTTTGGTGAATCTCGAGCTTCTAGGCTTAACGGACGGTTGGTTCGCAACATTCGCGTTGCTCGTCTTCTCCGAGAATCGTATCGCAATATTGTGGGGGATATTTTTAACATTATTCCCGTTTTATAAGTTATTTCTGAGTTACAAGACGATACCATTTTCCAAGTTGACTTCGATCACTTTTCGAGAAAGTCAAAAATAAAAGGCGGGCTATCCGTTTCGTAGGAAATAGTTATTATCGTATATTAATTATCGTTTCTGCGTCGAGGATTCACAAAGCTACGGCGTAGTCAATGTCCCCGCGAACAATGGCTGTCTATTATTTCCCTCGTAACGAGAAGCGAAGGAGGGCTAAGGAAAACGCGAAGACGCGGCCGTTCCATCTTGAATTTCCTCCATCTCTCCTTTCGCCATTCTTCGCCATTCCCTCGCCTTCTTACCCCTTGATTCTGTTTGCCTCGAAACGTCGCCGTCGTGGTTGATTGCAAACTATCGTACCGAGTCCATTCCAGACACGGCGACTTTAAACGGAGTGAAAGGAAGGGGATGAAAGTGCTTCTTAAGCTCTGCGGGATTTTCAGAACCGATAACCAGTGATCGAGCTGTAATCTCTCCTAAGACACCGTTCTTTTAGAAAGAATAGCGCGAAGCACAAAACATCCACTCGAGTATTAATTCCCGCTCAAGAGCGAGATACTCCTTTCGAGTTTCCCGTATCTCCGGAAGTTCTAGCGAAACGTACACTCTAATTTCCACCTCAAAGTCTCGGATAAACAACGGTTATGCTTATGAGGAGTAACACGGACGTGCACGATCGAAATTGATCCTCGATGTATCGATAACCAGCAAGAAGTCTCTAGAAGTATATGCGAAGACTAAATTAAGGCAGAACCGTGCGAGATTTCGCTTTCCGCTTAAAAAGCCTTTAAAAGGTTGGCAAAGCCACGGTATTTTTCCCCTGGCATACGTCTTCTTTGGCCGCCCCAACGGTCGCCGCTGATTCTGTTTGCCCTGCGCCCTCCCAGGGTTGATTGCAGCTCGACGTCCGACGACTCCATTCTAGGCACGGCGACCTTAATCGAATTAACCGGTAATTAGTTTACATAAAATTACGTTGGCTAACTCGAGCCGGTGCCCCGCGCCGGATTCGCCGGGCTTCCGGCATCCGCTCGCGGTCCTGCCGCTCTTTCCTTTCTTCTCGGCTTTATTTCCGATTTAAAGTCACGACCGGTAGAAGTCTCGGGAGAAGAATGACGATCGTTGAATGATTTTTGTGCGGACTTTGCATTCTAAATTCGCTTTTTTATCGATCGAATTTAGATTTGATTCGTGCGACCAATGACGGGCACGATATAAATCTTAATTCGGTATTGAAAATAATATCTCACTTGAGCAACGAGGAGCAATATGTAGGGAAAGTAGGTAATGTTCTCTCCTTCCTCGTTACACCCAGAGTCGAAAATGATGGATCGAACGGCTTCGGCGGTGGCTACGGTGAATTAAATCCGTGTTTACTTCGGTTTGGAGGCTCGTCGATTTTCGTGAATATTTTCGAACGAGGTTCCCGTATTCGACGAAGGTTAAACCAACTATCCTACGCTCGGGCGTGCACGTCATCGGGGATAATTAAACCTAACGGCGTAATAATTGTTTTTGGCCGGTGGCCAGCGCCGACAAATATCTCTCTTTTGTTCGCCGCCCATAAAGCGTGGAAATTTTATTCGACCGCCGTTAATGCGGCGGAAAAATATGATCGCCGCTTCGACGGCCGAGAATCGTCGCTCGGCCTCGAAAATTCGTAGCCCTTCGACCCTTCGAGCGCGTTTATTTCACCAAAATTTCTACCGAAATTTAATATTTTTTCATTCCCTCGCAATATTCTTGCAATCGTTGTTACGACTTCTATAATCGCTCGAAAGAATGGAGTATCGGGAACAATGCGGCATAACGAGAGTGCAATACAGAAATACGAGATTTTCCGAGCCACTTGAGCGATTAAAACGAAGTTGCGAGATTATAGGAAGCGTCGGTATAACGGGCAAATTGAATATAATCGGGTAATAATCGATCCTGATTAATGGCAATGGATGATTATCCGCTCGGGAGGAAAACCAGCCGTGTGACGTTCGTCGAATCGTAATTTCGTTCTATCACTGTCGGGACCGCTTGCATTATCGTTAATCGCGTAATACTGCTGGATCAAAATCACCCTTAAACCCCGATACCCAACCCAATTTGGCATTAATAATCAGCATCGAGAATTAAACCTGGGAAACAACGATCCATCGTTTTGTCTCCTAAAAATCTCTTTCCAGTGCCACAAAGAAATATACGGATCTTCGCAAAACGATCTGTAGCTCATCTCGAAATATTAAAATATCATACGTTTTCCGTACTTTGCATTTCTACGTTGTTCCTCCTTGGATAACATTTCTGCGCGATGCTGGTCTCCGCTTTTTGCCCAAAAATACATACACCGGAGAGATGAAGTAGGTATGCGAAGCTCGACAATGGCATCCACCGAATATCCGTGAAATATATCGGCGCGACTCGTGGTTCAATCGATCACGGGGGATGAACGTTCGAGGGGGATAAACGGGCAAAGATCCTCGCGGGCTGGCCCTCGGATATTTTCTCTCGGTCTGCGGAAAAGTGGAGCGTGGCGCGATCGGTGGTGGTACGTGCGAGGAAGCGCGCGGCGGTCGATGGATCGATCCACCGCAGTCACGTTCAAGTTCAGGAACACGAAACGCTGGATTTGGCGGCGGTCCGCTGCCCGCTGCAATTGCGACCGCCGCCAATTTCCATTCCCCCCTCCTCCAGAAATTCCTGACGCAGGCTTCAAATTTCGAATGCATACGCTCTTTCCGAAGAACGTCTGTTCGACGTACGGTCGAGACAAAGATCTCGCGGCCATTTCGATGCGTCATTAAAGTACAACATCATCGTTTCGATATTGTTAAAAAATAGCAGTGTGCGGATTAAACAAACACTTTTGCCGCTGTTTCTTTCTTTATGAATATATTAAAAATTAGATTTGTAAGGATCGAATATCGAGGGAACATGGCTCGTTCGACGATAATTTTGACCATTTGGAATATAAATTTTTAGCACCGTGCGACGATTATTTTCCGGTGGCCGAGGCTCCGGACCGGCAGAGGTATCCAACCTCCAGGAATTTATCGAATTCTCCCGCGGATAATTCCACCTGTCGCCTCCGTTTTTTTTTTCTCGTTAGGTGAAAACTGCCTCCGTACGGCTTTGAAAAAAAGAGGGTAGTGGGGTGGGTCGGTTTTTTTGCACAAGAATAGAGTCGAATTCGGAGGTACGCACGTCAGCATGACGAACGTATATTCGGCAATAATTCTCCGCCTCCGTGTTCCTTCCCGGTCGCTTAACAATTCATGGCGGTAGCTTGCGCAAGGGATCACGGTTTATGAAAGCCTCCGAGGAACCCTCGTGCCTCGTTTCCTTGCCGAGTGCCTCGCCACAATGCTCGAGATAAACCGATTACAACCGAAAAGATACATCTTGCTCAAATATCTATTTCGCTGTTATATTTCCGACGTCGGCGAAGGAAATCGCGTAAGCGGCCAAATTGTTATCGTTCGCCGTCATGGGCGACTTTACTTTTTTTTTTACCTCGCTAAATATAAAGTTTCGCGGCTTTGGTAATTGCGGCAGCCGTACCAAGTTTCTCTTACGCTTATATCTATTTAGTAGACTCGGTGCGAGAACCGGATGGAAACAGGGTGAACGGGCACAGTCACGTTCAAGTTCATGAATACTCGAGGCTGACATTGGGGGTGGGTGGTCGTCTGGTAGGTTGCAACCACCCCTGACCTCTTGCCCAGCGTTTTGCCTCGGTTCGGGTCACGACAATGACCTTTGTACCGAGGCTGCAGCCCTGAACCCTCCACGAGAATCGTCATGTGTCTCCGCATCGCTCGCATTATGACAGCGACCGTCGACCGTAAATACCAGCCCGTATAACCTTATCCAATAAGCCGGCAGAGGAAAATTCTACGTGGATAAAGATAAATCTACGCTATCGGATAATTGTCTTTTGATTTGTAATCGTCCAATTATCCGAGAGGAGATCCGAACGGAGGTAGACGGACCGATTAAAAAATCGCTTTGCGAGCAAACATTCTTAATTCCGATCCTCCCAACACGCACACTAAAAAAAGATGAGACGGCGTCTTATCCGAAATTCAAGACTACTTTGGAAAGTTTGGAAAAAGGGCGCACGGCGGGGATCGTTAATAAAGAGAAATTCCAGGAGAAGCTCCAAGCAGACTCTCGCGAGTCTGAAAAAAGGGAGCGGCAAAGGGGTGCATCGACGGAACGCATTATTATCGATATTACCGCCCCACGATGATAAAGTCGATGCATATTTCGCGACGCCCGACGGAAATGTATTACCGCCCATTCGGCTTTCATGAATGCGAGATGCGAGCTGCACCGTCGAACACGACGTATCGCGGAGTTTCTTCCGACGTTCCCTCCTTCGTGGAATCGTGGAATCGAACATCGACGTGCGCGACCGAACTTTACACCCTGTTACCCGGACACCTGGGAACCTTGAATAAATTGTGCATCAGTGCTATCGCAAGGGATACGATCCCAATGTCGTGGAATTTTTCTCGATACATTCTTCGAAAACGGTGCGATGTTTGTAATTCAGTAGGATGAGCCGGTATAAGAAACGATATTTTCATCGCATAACCGAGGGCACTGATCGAGAAATCTTTTCGGAGGAAGCGCAGGTACCGCAGCATCGCGGAAGGGGGGGGGGGGAGAAAATGGAGGAGCGGAAGAGAGAAGGAAGGAAAGAAGGAAGGAGGTACGAATGGGTATACGCGGTGGGCTGATCCTCGGAAAATGAATTTATGGGGGAATGCGCGTTACTATTTAATCCTGCGACGTCTCGCAGGAGGATCAGCAAGGACGAGAGTGCGGATAATGTCCCCTCCGCTTATCCGGGGACGGCGGGCCTGAATTTTTCAGGAGATCGGCTGGAAACGGTGATATCGACGGGACCTGTCCTTCCGCGATCATTCAAACGGGGAAATGAAATATACAGGCCGCGTCGGAAGCGACAAGGGGCACGCCGTTAATAACTGAACGGTCCATCCAAAGCGCGAATGCATTCGCGTGCAGACGCTTGAATTAAATATCCCGATTTAATAGGCGGCGGGTGATCGCGACTGAAACCGCGACACTGTACATTTTGACAGTCGCGCGTTGATTATCCCCTAAGTACGAAAAAGGGGAGGATTTATCGGGGGGAATGTAGGAGGAGTTTCGAAACTCCCTATCGACGCGAGCGGTAAGTTTCGGGGAACTACGGCACTGTTCAAATTTTGTCCGCCACACCTGGATAATTTTCCATGCGATACGTACACGATAGTTTCGGCAGTTTGGAATCCACGTTAGCGCAAGTAGCTCCCAAGCTAAACGATCTTGGCAGTCGGAGCTCGAAAATCAAACAAACAAACGAGCCACCGAGCCTCGCGAGACTATACGGCCTTGTCGAACACGGGAATCTGCGAAGGGCTTTACCGGCACGCGGGGGAGGATTTTAGTATGCTCAAATAACATCGTTAAACCTCGTTCGTTTACATGGACGGAGAAAAGATGTAAATGAATCAACGTATCGATCTATGCGTCGCGAGAGAATCGTGGAAAGTCTCAAAAGATAATCCGCCCGAAAGTTTCACGATTAAAAAAGAAAAATGACCGGTTGGTTACTTTGGTATGTTTAGCATTAAAGAGCGCCCCGTATTTTCGTGCGATTAATCGGCCTCTTCCCCTTCCGGTCATGCCGGTGACGCGACTTTGAGCCGAAGGGATGGCCGACGTGTAATCCGAGCCGAGGCCGCAGGATTTTCCCCGGTTTTTCCCTCTTGCTTCTGCGGGATTAAAAGTGCGGAGGATGCGGAACCGCGGCCGCGGACAAACGAGGCGGCGCTGGGCTAAGCCCTTAGATGTAATTACACCGTGGCTCGGGGCTAAAAATATTTTGGGCCCGAGGGAGCCCAAGTTAAATGCCCTCGGCCTCTCGACTTCGCATCCTGACCACGCACCGCCTCCTTCCCTCGTCAAAACGAACCTGCTCCTCGACCTCGTCCTTCGACGCTCCTTGCAACCGCTTCGCCCTTCCAGGAAGGATGCCATCCCTGATTTCGAGACTCCTTTAAAGCAGACCCTTCTCGACGCGTTCGCCGCCAACTACCAGATGTATCGTATTTTTTTTTCTTCTTAATCGTTACAACATTTTCTTCGAAACCAAATTTTTTCACGCGATGCAAGGCCTTCTTAATTCCCCTGGCAGTGAACGTGTCGAGCTGCTGACCTAGAATCTGTTCAACGGTTTAACCGAAGAAAGAGACAAACGTTCGTGGACCCTCGTGAGGCATAATCGCGGTTAATGGCCCACGACGAGTTAAGGACAATACTACGGACGTAGCAATGGTTGTTTTTCCGACGCGAGAGGGCTTCTTGGACGATTTCTTTAAGCCGTGCCCCTCGAGGATTCGGTACTGTTCCCCGTAATATTACATCTCCGGAGTTAAAGGACGCTTTCAAAGCGGCTCGAGGACTCTACTCGCTTTGTAAACGAGAATCCTTCCTCGTGCGCGCATCTTGAGACACTGCCGGAAATTTCCTTGGCGCGCTTCCATTTCTCTCCTTTTAGTTCTTTCTTTTCCCCCAAAGATCCAGCCTCAAAAGAGCCGTCGCCAAATTCGCACAGCGCCTTGCCACGTTCATCGAATTCCCGAAAGGAAAGGCGGGACGATAGAGGGGCTAAGATACGAATTTTTGGACGATCCTTTATCGAGAAATCCAGTCATTTTTTTCGACACTATCGTCAAAGTCGCCCCCATCTTACAAAAGTGTACCGATCAAGTGAAAAATATATCCAGTGAAAGTTAAAATATTGCCAGTCAAAGATGTACGAAGGACAGTTTGTAACGACAGTAGCTGCTACCTTATATATCCGTATCAAAGAATGTTTTACCGACTTTAATCGCGGACGAATGTAGGGAACGGGGAACAAGGGTTGTTCGAAATTACTTTGAGAGAGAGAGAAAGAGAGAGAGAGAGCGTCGATGGAACTTAGGAAATAGCTGTCAAGAACGAAGTAAGCCTTTTGGAGCTTGGCACGAGAAGGGAGTTTTCCTTTTCACGCGGTGTATCGTGTCGGGCAGGAAATTGCAACGTCGAATTGCCAGGTGCCGCGCCGTCATGCTCCACGACCTGCCCTTGTACGACCATCTCTCGTTAACCGACGCGATCATAAATAAAACTTGCACCGTGGATCAAAAAATCTGTCGCTCCTTTCTTCTTCCTTCCATCGTTGTTCCCTCTTTTGCGTGTAAAATTATATCAATTAATTTCCTACGAGTCTCGGAAGGTTCCAACGGGAAACGTTTAAAAGCCGAGGGAAAGGCGATCGTTATTTTGACGAGCGATAAAACACGCCAAACAATCGCGGCAATCGTGAAAATCAAGCTGACGAAATGAGCGAGCAAAGAGACAGCTACCGAACGTCCGGTCGTGACGAATAACCGTGGCGCAGCTGTGAAAAATCGAGGAGACGCTATCCGCAATAAAGGTCAGTCCCGATCGATGTTAATTGGTGCCTTGGGCACAGAGGAGAGAGATTCTTCCCGCCGTGGAACGTTTCAGCGCGGCAGACGAGGCGTCGAGAAAGAATGGCGTGGTAGATTAAGGAAAAAATTCCGTCCATACCTCGCGGGACGAAGCCGTGTCGGAGGGACGAGGCTAATTTGCTCGACAATTTCACGCGTCCAATAGAAATTAATAGGAAATATCCTCGCGTTCGAAATTATACCGAGGCCAAGAAAATAAATCAATTCCAGCGAATTCAAAAAGAGAACGCGAAAGGGAGGTATGGTTATATACCGGCTTACGTTATATACGAAAAAGAAAGCCTCAAAATCGGATCGTGCTCGGTTGCCCGAGACATTTAACGGGCCATTGGCGATTGGAGGATAGAATGGACGAGAGCGGCACGTCGCGAGAGGTACATTATCGGAGAACACGGACCACCGGCATTTTATCGGGCATCGCGCTTACGTAAGCCTTCTTTAATTAAGGTCAGATTCAGGATCTTTTCGACGGCAATTACGTTATCGCGATTCTCACCCCGCGGATCGATTTACACGCTCGACGTTTCTGCGATTCTCGCCGGTGGCAAACCTTTATCGTGATCCTCGGTACAGCGCTGAGAAAGGCCAAGCCGCTCTTACGAATCGCGAGGTAAGGGGAAAAGGACGATGATCGGTACTATAACGGGTAGCGATTCTCGAATAAACTTTTGTGTTTCTTATTCCACATCGACCGCTCCCGATAATAACCTCTTTTCCCTTTGCTTTTGTAACGTGAAATTATACGATAGCGCAGATCGCGTACAGCAAAAGTGCTGAAATCTTGAAAAAGTTTGGGTCAACAAAGGGGGTTAACGAGGAACGATCGCGACTTTTACCTCGATCATCAGTTCTGCGGGTCGTTGTCGCCGTGTCGAGAAATTCTCGAGATCGGGGTTGAAATTTGCAAGCCGTGGCGAAGAGGAGGAACAGCTGTTCGTCGATCGTTACCGATCAATCCGCTTTGCATGCGGCGAAGGCATTTCAAAACCGCGATTCGACTCGTCTTTCCTGTTTACCAGCTCGAAAGCCCGATGTTTAAAGAAGACATCGAGTCGCCGCACACCGGTCGAATCACGAGCGATGATTGCGAGCCGTGTTTGGAAATCCATTAGGCCGCGATGAAGGGAGGCGATTCGACGTTACGAGCTCCTAATCGAGTCGTTTGATTGCTAATGACGGCCATCGCTCGTTATTTGTAATTAACATGATTTTAGGGCTGCACGTACCCATGGGCGTTCCTGGCTATCTTCCGCGTCTACGTCCATTAACAACGCGATGAGTTTGCGTACGGTCGCTTATTATTGGCTCGTTAATGCGGATTAAAAATAGACCGTGTATAATGGGAAGAAGTGTACCGTTTAAAATTCATATTGAGCGTGGACGATAAATGGCGAGACACGAATCGAGCCATTATTATAAGACGATTAAAGGGGTAAGGAAAGCATTATTAAGGTAGAGCAATGGGAGGGAGATGGGCGGGTCTGGTACGAGTTATTGTAAGGAATCGCGCCTTTTAAAGTCCCTACAGGAATTCTTATTCTTTCAACGGGGCGAAAATGGGGGGGAGTTCTTCGTTTTAAAGAAAGAAGCGGTACAAAGGAGAGGCAGTAATTGTCTAAAGTGCCGGAACAGAGAAGCCTCTGAGGGAAAGAAATAAATAGGAAACATTGGGTAAAAGGTTCCCGTCAAACGTAAAAAGTTTGATCGTAAAATATAACCCAGTACTTTGAACTTTTGCGGCGAGTACGGTGTAAGAGCACGAAAATATATATTCCCGATAAAAATTTTGTTATCCTCGTAAATTACGATTTGCGATATCGAGCGCTGCCAAGCGTAGGAACACCCATATAACGGCAAGATGAATTACGCCCAGAAATCTGGCTGGAAGTTCAAATTGATATTCTTAATGGATGATACAGCATGATTGTAATCAACGTTAAAAAAGATATATGACACATTTCAGCGATATTTCGTTACGCGCCAAGCCAACTTCGAATATAGGTACACGGCGAAGCGTTAATGTAGCTTTTTCTCGGTTATCGCACGGCTATAATTCATATCCCCCATTATCTATTAACTCTTCCAACGCTGTTGGATCTCTTCCAGAAAACGAGAAAGAACGAACGGTCCAACCCTCCGCTAGATTTTATTGCAAGCTTCTGTCCGACAACGAATCGTTCGTATCGATCAAAGGTGTATAATCCATAATTCTTTTTAAACCCACCTGCGCGCCCTCGTATCTCCATAATTCTTCGATAACTCTCGCCACCTCGAGGATCGCGCAAAGGCGTCGCTCAAAAGCGCTATATATTCGAGTTTCTCTCGGCGAGATATGCGGATGGATGAAATGTCGGGCGTATAAACAGTTGGAGGGCGTTACGTCAGAGCGAGGGAGGCTACTTATCGGCTCGACGGCTAGACACTCGAGACCTCGTGGCTCCTCGAGAGTCACTCGCTCCAAGGAGGCCACCGACGACACTGTCCTTCTTCCAGGCCTGCTCTTTATCCTGGTCCACGGACAGAAGCATCGAGACATTTCTGGTAGAAGCTCAAAAAAAAAAAAATAAGAATCCGCGAAAGTGAATTATAAAATGCGTCGGTGTAATCAATGAGATACGCGTAAATTTATATTCACCGTTATCGATGAGTTAATCGTCCCTCCTTACGATAGAAATATAGCCTGAAACGAGCGTTCCTTTTATGATTTTATCATTTTTATAGTTTAAAGTGATTCTATAATCACTCTAATTTTGGCCAGGAAATTCTGAAAACGTCCATCCGTGCGGTTGGCAGCAGAGCCGGCGGTGGCACACCGCGAAGAAACCGAGGCTCTCCGAGATAATCGAATTGGTCGTAAGCGAGGCGGCCGCAGTTGTGCGGCGCTGGGCCTCGCAAAAAAGACAAGACGGCTCGATGAATACGATTGACCCGGATGCGTCGTAAGAATGCGCTTGTAAACCGGAGTCTCGTCACCTTTGCTCGAGGGTTTCTCGGTCCAAAGCCTCGTGTCGGGCTGATTAATTATTTGCATACGCAGCGATATCGAGTTAAATACGTTCACGCTGTAGTTAGCATTTGCCGCACCGTTCGTGTATCGGATGGCACAACGCGGATAATTTTATCTCATTAAGATAACGTATAAAGTTTATGCGAGATGCCCACGAACGGTTCCTTTAGTCCGTCTATGGCAATGGTTTCTCTTTCTGAATTATGGATGAGTATACCATAAAATATTGATACGTCTGATTGTATACCGTATCGTCTGCCGATCGTATTAAATTAAACGCGATTGGTTCGACCCTTCTACCCGTGTGCCCCTTTTGATCGAAAGAGCCGGAGACGCAAGTCCATTAAATCGGTTAAACTCGGTACACGCGTTCGATGATCAATAATATGTCCTTGCACGAATTCCTCGTTATTCTTGTTACACTTACTATATAAATACCGATGAATAAAAAAATCTCAAAACTCACATTTCAGAAGCGATATGGCGAACGGATCTGGACTGGGTGGTGATCCATCGAGACCGACTGGTGATGCTGAGCTTCATGAACCCAGCGGTGAACCTTAGCACGCTGACGGGCCTTATAACGCCTCAACCTTTCGTAACTCTGGCGCCTGAGAACGAGAACGAGCAGGCCCTGATCGGCACCACAACCCCCGGACTGCCGAGGGTCGTCAACGAGACCCTCGAAAGGGCCGAAACGACCACGGCAGGGCTTACGAATTTCCCTCGACCGGTTACAACCGCGTCGTCCACGACCACGACAACGTCCTCCACCCCGATCATTACCACCCCGGAGACGATCGCGACGACCATCGGCTCGAGCAGCCAAAAAAGTACAACCGCCAAGTACAGCACCACTGTGAAACGTCCCACGACCAAGACGATCGTCAGGAATAACGGCTCGAAGAGCAGGTCCAAGGTGAAGAACGTAACGAGAGCTTCCACGACGACCAGACCTGCGAGAACTGGGGGCAACATGACGGCGCAGAGTATGTCCTTGACGATGAACAGCCTGGCTGACCTGGACCATCCTGAGAATCTGAACTTGGAGCTGCAGTCGAGTACGGTTCGCTTTAAGTAGTATAAGTGGGGCGATAAGACTAGAATCATTTTGAGTCTCCGGATTTGATGAAGTCAAATTGGTATAGCGATTGCTTATCTCAAATCGTATTTAGAATTATAGAGCTTACCGAATACCTCGTAATTTACGAAGGGCGTAGATTTATCCGAACGTGCAAGTGTGACCGAGCTTAGAGGAGAATAATGAACTTTGCAGCCGAGTCGTATGGTCCGATCACATTGGAGTACTTGAACTATGCAGCCGCGCTGGGAGTGTATTCCGTGAGGTATCCAGCTGTCTTCTGGTCCTGCAATAAAGCGCTCGGTACGATTTTCAGCCTTCAGCTGGTTGTGAATTCCGCTCAAAGCTTATTAGCTTACGCTGGAATGTCCGTCCTTTACAAGGTAAGCAATCTCACGGATATTGCCTCGCCACCGAAATTTCTTTGAATTCTATTCGCGATGACCACGCAAAATGCATACAGGAAGCAGTTTATTCAAAATCGTAAAAAAATATTTCAGTTCCAAACCAATTTATTATCGGAAGTAAAATTAAAGAATTAATCGCGCACCTTACGTAAGCGATTCACGAGCAGCAATTTTCTTGCACGAGGAAATAGTTGGAATGTCAGAGTTTCACGAGAGTTTCGTCGCAAACGATAATCTCTATTTGCAGGTCCAAGTTGTCGGCCCCTTGAAGGTTTTGCCCCTCCTACGACATCGAACCGTGGCAACCACGAGCACGATATCCACCATTTTCGGGGATTCTTACTTTTTGCTCAATCCACACGTCACCCTCGTTCTCTTCGCCCTCTCCTCCCTGCTCGTGCTATGTTCCAGCATGGTCATGTACTTCTACGCCCACGGCAGGTAAATATTTAACGGCCCAACCTTGTTGCACAAAGGTAAATAGATCTACCTTTCTAAGTCTGCCCCCGTAAAATACGAATTATACCGCGGACGTTTGTCTTTTTCATTACACGACACTTGCAAACGAAACTATTATAAATAAAAATAAACGAAGCTGGTCGATACCCCGATAGAAATTCGATCTTGTCTTCGACAGCGCGAGGGAATCATTTTTAGGATAAGTAGAAGCGCATAATGCTTTCCTATTCACACGGGACTAAGAGCATCCTCTCGTTTAGAATTTAATCGATACAAACTCAGGCAGAAACTATTTGTTCCAATCATCTCGCTTCGAGGCAGACATTTCCTGATACATTTTAATGGCCGCCCGACGAGTTTGAAGCGCGTTCGAGCCGAGGGAGCACTCTCCTCCGACGACAATCGTTACGATATCTCCGCTCTCCGCGCGTCGAATAATCGTCGCTCAGAGGAAACCTCCGGGAGCTTGCGCGGCGCTTCAACAAAGCACGGATCCTCGACACTCGTTTCCCATTAAGCCCTTCATCGTTCCCGTTAGACGCGAATCGCGCGTCATTAGGATCAGCCCAATATTTAATTCCGCGTCGAAATCAACGTAAAGATCTTCGAAGAAACGATGATAAACGAACGATGTTCTCACGATAGCAAAGTTGACGGCGGTGCGTCGGAAGCGAAGTAACTTTGATTCTCCGTAATGGGAAACTTTCGCCATCGCCCTTCCGCCTCGAGTATTCTCCTCGTTGACTGTGAAAACGGCCCGATACTCATCGAGCCAGCCGATGATTCTTACTCAGGATTTTACCGGCTTCTTATTTGACTTGCTAATTTAAGCATCTGAAAACTTTCACGGCAATCGATACTCTCATTATTCGTAACGAAACTCTCGAAGAATTCGTCGGCGGAAGCTTTTCTTTCGCTCGAGACGCGGGCTCGTAAAAGGAGTCGCGAAGAGGTAGCGAGATTACCATCGGAACGGGGCGGTTCCTCGGGGGAAAAAGGCGTACTCAAATTAGCCGGTAGTATCGCCAACGGAAGACACAAATTGTTCCGAGTAAAACGTTCGTAAATTATCGGGCGCAATGTCGGGTGCGAGACAAAACCGTTTACGATCAAGACGGTTACCTCCTTCCATGCCACGGCTATTGGCTTATATCCAGTCGCGTCGTTCGGCCGGTTTGGCACGGTTGTTAAAAACGTAGAAGGACAACGTTATCTACATCCTAAACGATATTACGAGCTCATAACCAGGTGTTAACCGGCAAACTACCCATCCATCGCGCGGTACTCGTCGAGGACAAGATCGTTCCCCGACCAAAAGCTCCGCTACGCTTCCCCAGGTTCGCGGCATTTCTCAACCAGGAAAGGGAGCGTCGCGTGATTCTACCGAAGGACAGCCGCGACGGCAATGGCTGGGTGTATTTCATTCACTGCACCGCCCTCTGCGTGTTCCTGGCCATCGCCATCTGCAGCGCCCCGCTGCTCTACGATTACACGGTCGTCTATCGAGGCAGCCTCGACGGCGCTATCCTGGCCTGTATCGTCGGCACCGTCCTGCATCTCTTCCTCTGGTTGCTCCTCTGGATCTTCCTGACGATAAAGCAACGCTGGACCTTCAAGCTGAGGGTGACCATCGGCCGGGCCACCGTCAGGTCCGCCAGGTCGGTCAAGCTCGTCACCGACGTCGATCTACTGTCGGCCAGGGACGACGAGGACGGCACGAACGCGCCCCTCCTGGTGGTCGGTAACGGGAGGACCTATACTATCGCCGACACCTCCCCCAAGAAGGCCATCATGAGCGTCATACAGAAAGCCGCCATGGAGAGGAAGGCACGGTCGCAGGGTAAGTCAAGCCCTCGAGATCTTTGCCGACCGAGCTTCGTCCAACTTCCACCCCTAGTTCCATCACTTATCGCGACCTCGAATTTCGCGACTCGTGCCTTTGACGGTCCGATCGATCGCGATGCGCTGGGGGGTCGTGGGTCATTGACCTTGTCACGGTTGCACTCGGAACTACGGTGGGTGCAGTGGATAGATGTTTTGACTTTCACGCGGGAGATCCGAGTTCGGAACTCGTCCATCGCTCGTGCTTTTCTCCAACGATACTTATACCGTACTTTTGGTGAGCCGAAAGCCTCAAATGGTGGGTCCTCGGCCATTCGACCTTAGCGATCGATCGGTTCACGATATTTTAGGAACGAGGGGCGATGGGATGGCGAGACTTAGAATCGAGCGCGCGACAGGGACATTGGTTTAAAGGCAGCGTGAGTAAAGGAAGGTAAACTCGTGTTCGTAGGTGGAAACGGCGATTCCGTCGACGGAGAATCGACGGCCGACGGGGACGAGCAGATTTATTGGCTGAGGCCGAAATTACGGCCGTCTCCCGCCCAGTCGCCGAACGATACCAGCGGTGCGCCGACCACCGAGAAGGGTTGGCTCAACAAGAAGCTCAAGCCCAAGGTCACCTTTAACGACCTGCCTAGTACGTCAGGCTCGCGGTAACTACCCTCCTCCCTCCTCTTGGTGTCTTTGTGTAACTCTTTGCTTGCGCCTCTCGCTTCTCCCACCCTCCTGCGCGATGCCCGGCAAAGTTGTGGAAACGTCGACATTGACCGTACATCGCGCGATCCTCCTCACTAACGTTCGTTCGTACGCTTGGCGCATACTTTCTCTATGGCTTTCGTGTACTTCTCTGCCCCCCCCCCTCCTCCTCCTCTCGGCATAACCAGTTTTTGCGAGTAAAAGCATCGACTTGCCGCGTTGAAGAAAGAGCGAGCGAAAATTGGATGCGTTCCCTTTAAAACCTCGATCGATATGCCGTACTTGGACGTTTGATCGTTAATGAGGTAATTAAGGATTCGTCGACAGCTGAAAACGAGTGGATAGAGAGCGCGTCCGTAGCCGGGGGCTTGATTAAATCAATTCGAGTCGAACATCGGTGCGGTAATTAGGAATTCATCGGTAATCGGCCATTCGTCCGGCGATGCATCGATCAAAAATTCATGCGCAAACGAATAATTAATGAAATTCGATCAAACGCATTGTCGATGCGTTGCCGCAGGCCAGGATTATGCTTGAACTTTCGATCGTTATTTCGCCAATGATAATACGGCCCCGACCGATGCCGCGTAACGACCGATGCCTCTTTTTGCCGATTCCTCCATCTCCTCCGTGCTTTCGTAAATTGCCTATACTATCGCGATCGGAAGATCGCTCCTCTCTTTCGACTCCCCGCTAATTCATATCTCTGTCGATCGTCTCGTCTCGCTTATCGTTTCCGGATGGCCGTTGCGTGCTTGATCGCTAACAGAAAAAGCTCTCGAACGCGTCGGCCCTTCTCTCCGTTAACACGCCCTGTCGTCTTTGACCTTCGTCTGCGTTCGCTAGCGCCAGGAAACGACGCCAAAATGTCCCTCTCCTTGTGATTTTTAGTAATAAGGGAAAAGCCAGACGAGGCGCCGCTGACGGCGGCCCTGACGATGACGGGGATTATGCCACGTTACGCGAGCTACCGCTAATGACGTCCCTGGATCCGGCCGACGACTCCACGTCCGAGGAGAACAAGGTGAGATGGAATCACCGAGATTCCCGAGCCACTATTCTTCGATCGAAATGCCCTTACCTCCATCGCGTACTTCCGTTCCCCTTTTTTTTTGGGTGGGTTTGTATAACTACGGACGATTGGAGTTCTCAAAGGTTATCCGGATTTTCGCAGGACGAATTATATTGTGCGTTCATTTTCACGTTTAGATTTCTACTGTCGTGAAATGAAAATGCGTAACATATATGTAATGTACTGTACAGTACGAGAGAATAAGCGTAAAGGTTTGGCAAGAAATAATGTGGAATATATCTCTATCCAGATGGCGAAGATAACTTTCGATTAGCTCGATACATTTGCTCGATGCACACTGCACGTTACTTTTGAATATTATTCGCAATGATTTGGGATAACAAGGTGAGAGGGTAATTTTTATTTGGTTCAAGGTGCCCCGACGATATCTCGGATTTCAATAGCGAATGTATGGGTTTGACCTTAAATCGGCGTGTTCCTTTCTCTCCTCCTCAGTTTACGACGTCTAAACTCGGGATCGTAATTTTATTTCCCGCTTAATTTAGAGTTCTGTTTTGCTTTAACAGTGGGGAAGATGGCTGATGCCCCGTAGGAACGGTATACCTAAATTCAGAAACGTAAGGCGCACACAAGTATCTTTTTCTGTGCTTCGAAGTAACACTGACTAACAGTGCGTGTCTTTAATCGTGCACTAACGTCTTTTTTTTTAATGTCTAGAATGTACGTGTGCAATAGCGTAGATGATCATAGATATAGAACTTACGAGTGTAATAAAACTAACAACCGAATCACACACCACACATACACGTGTCTGCGCAACGATCGATGTCAAATCGGAAACGCAAATAAATCAATTTTTCAATCGATACGTTTGCTTAAAAACATTTCCACTCGCTGCTCGTACGCTCTCGTGTTAAAATCAGATTTGGAGATTGCGAGCACAAATTTTATAACACTGTACAAACGACTCGATGTATGTGCGCGATCTGTCGGGATTCAACTCTCCTTCACAGTCTTCTTTAGAATTATCGTACTTCGATCGCCAACACTTTGATGTATTTAGAACTATAGACGTCTTGTACTGCTGCACGTAAGGCGACATAAAACTGACCGATCCTCGTCGAAAATACTCCCACCACAGTCACAAACAAGTACACGTTTTACCCGCACATAGCTCTCGAATGTGTGCGAATGCAAAGTGTCGTGTAGCAGTGTTTCTTGACCAGCCTCCCAACGCGAGCCGCTTAAATCACGAGCGTAGATCATAAACGTCATACGACGTTCATCTTAACGAACTAACTCTCCTCAAACTCAAACGAGGAAACCAATTTGTTGGTCGTAAATTCAATATCGCTTTCCAATATCCATGTAGTATTATAATTGTTTCGTTACTCGTAAAACTTCCGATCCTTATAGGCATAAAGTATCTATGCTATCCATGTTTGAAAACCGGAAATACATATCGTGATTTAACTTTAATCGAGGTACGCGTGATTTGTGTACATAAAAAATGGAGAAAATCCAAGCGTATTTCGAGTTTACGGACAGCTTCAAATTTAGGCCGTGCAAATTGGTCGTTGGTCGAACATACGCTGGTCGAGAAACACTGTGCCGTAGCGGCCCGACTTTTACCCGCTGGGTTTACTAACAATGGCCCGAATTTTGACAGCTGCTCGAGTGCGTGAACGACGACCAAGTGACTTACTACGCGAGTGCGAACCGCGATCTGCAACCCTCCGAGGGTGACCCCTCGCCCCTACTAACCCCAGACCCTTTACCCGATCCCGCTTCGGAGCCACTTCCACTGCCACCCCCGACTCCAACTTCTGCACCGACCACCGAAGTTGTCACGGCGCCACTAACCACTAACACCCAGGTACTAACAACCTTAACGTTCACCTTCTGCCCCCTTTTTGAGATACGTGATCACGACACTGCCGAATGCCCACGTAAAGTTCCTGCGGTGTAAACGCATTTGCCACCGTCTGCGTAGTTCCACGTCCTTCGGAAACACGTGGCCGACTACCGTTGGCGTAGCTGGCACGGTTCTACTCGATTTTAGTCACTGTAGACAAGCACCATTGGCGTAGTTCCGCTTTGTTTTAACGTTCATGGATAATTATCGTTGATACGTTCGTCGTTAAATCCGTAGCTGGTCGCCGATTTTTTTTTGGTGTAGACATTGCGTAGTAGTAATTATACTGTGGCGTAAGAGACTCCCGGAAATCGTGCTTTAGAAAATCACGGTTGGAGAAGCGAAACGGCGTGATATCGTGAACACGAATCGCAAACTGGAATCTTCACCGCACCATGCACGAGAATAATCACGTTTCACGAAAGAGACCAAATCGATCCTGACCTTGCTTCGATACATGGAGAGATGCTCCACAGATATTATTATTAATATAGATTCTTATACGTATTATATGCTCAATTATCGCGTATCGTACGTTCAAGAGTTCTTCGACCGATCGGTCGTCGACGAGAGTTCGAATCGACGCGAGAATTCCAAAGATTCCTCTTCGTAAACCATTAACAACATTTCTCCAAGTTACGCAGGGTTTTATCTCTCGAAAGTTTCTCAACAGAGTAACTCGCGGTAAGAGTATCGTAACCCGGAGTTAATCGACGCCTACCCAAGGGCTCCTCGAGCCACACGTTGCAAAGAACTCCCCTCAACAGACTCTCCGTTACAGATAAACGGCGGGCAGACGCCCCGCTGCCTCCGTCGCGCCGACTCCGGCATGCCCCACGAGGAGTTGACACCGCGATCCGACTCCTCCAACTCGCCGCCCCTGGACGCCGCGGGTGGCAGCGGCGCGGGATCCGTCGCGGGGCACAGCAACACCAGCAGCAACAGCGAGACCTCCTCCAGCGGCGTGCACAGCAACGCCAGCAACGCGAGCAACGCCAGCCACGGTAGCTGCCAGCGTCGAGCGACGAGCGTCGACGACCTGACGGGCGAGCCCAGGGAGGAACCTCGAGAGCAGTGGCGCAGCTGCTCCCTTCAGAGGGGCGTCCAACCCCCGGGCGCCACCTTCTCCCCGCCCAGCAGCCGACCGGGCACCAGCCAGTCCTTCTCCTCGCCCCAGTACGCCAACCACCTGCCCCTCTTCGGCCCCAACGAGGCCCCCGGCTGCCCCGCCGTCATCCTCGAGAACCCCAACGAGGCCACGGTCGTCATCCGCCGCAAGCTCTCCAGGACGAAGCTCACCGAGCCCCTGAACCCCAACGAGGAGCCCTTCGGCCGGTCCACCAACATGAGGATGACCTCCTTCACCGAGAGCAACGACGTCCGCGTGCACGCTTCCTCGGCCACCTTGCCGCATTACCCCACGCAGCCGGTCGTCACCTACCCGCACTGCTCCACGATGCCTCTGCCCCACGCCTCCCACAGCATGGCGGGCGCGAACATGAGCGGCTCCACGGGCAGCTGCGGCTCCGTACCGAGGCACACCTTCGTGCCCGTCCAGCAGGCGCACACGACCGTGCCCTCGCACACCACCCTGCCGACGCACAACGGGGTCAGGCTCCTGCACGGCGGCCACGCGAATCCCTTCGTCAAGAGGTTCCCCCCTGTGCAGCTCCACGCCCAGCCCTGGGCGCTGCCCGGGCATCACACCTTCCCGCAGATGCCGCAAGCCAGCACCGGCAAACTCTCGGTGACCGCCCAGATCAGGCAGAGCGACCGGGACTCGGCGAACTTCTCGATGGCCAGCAGCGGCGATTCGGACACGTGTTTGCCGCATTAAGGTACTACGGCTTGGAATGCCGGGGGTCATTGAGAAGGGCCGGTCTTCGAGGAGACCACGGCGGGGAGAGAGGCGCTTGGGCGGCACGGAGGAGTCGAGCTTGACTCGGCGGTGGAGCTCCTGAGCGAATTACGAGAAGTCCTCGAACCGAGCTGTCCGCCGTATCGGAGCGTGGACTTGCGATGCCAGGGGCCATGGAGCGGTCGGTATTCGAGGAGATTGTGGAGGAAGACGCTTGGCTGGCCTCTCCAAGTCCGAGGGATTTGGCCAAGGATGCCGCGGAGGCGCTGGAAGCGAGGAGCAAGGTGCCGCGGCTTCTGTACGAATTATGAAAGTTCTTGGAAGTGATGGACCGAAGTTGAAGCTGGACCTTGGATGCCACGACTCGTTCGACCGTGTTCGAGAAGATTGCGAGGGATCATCGAGGGAATGCGGACGTTAGAATTGGAAAGCTACGTGGGCCGTGCCGAAGTTTCCGAGTGAATTCCGAGAGTTCCAGGAACCGTAGTATCCGCCGCGCTGATCTTTGGATGCCAGGGGTTAGCGCGTGTCGTTGGTCGGTGTTCGAGAAGGTTCCGCAAGTCCCCTGGGATGCTTGGGAGGCACCGAGGTTTGGTCAACGCGATTCGATCCGCGAGCTGCGTTGGACCGAAAGCTCGCTTCGATCGATCGATGCGATTGCGATCGAATCGCTCGAAATCTTGGCGGCGGGTCAATTGCGATGGCCTCTGTAGGATCGAATTTATGGCGATAATCCGAGGTTTTACTTTCGCATCTCGAGTGCTGCAGTGTCCTTGAGAGATCGATCCTGCGAACAAACTGGGTTCGAGAGCTATGTTGGCGCGGCAGGTTAATTACGAAGGACGTCGAAATTGGAGAAAGATATCTCATAAATCGTAGAACGAGTTGGTAAGCAATGTTAAAGTCGTTCCAGACTTCCGAAGACTGTCGGATAGTAACGTTCCAATTTGACGGATCACCTTAAAGCGAAAAATACGAATCGGGCTTTTGCCTCGGTGTAGAGAAATTTATCTTTTATACGGTGTCCTTGAAGCTTTCCAAACTACATATCAAGCTTTTCACCGCGTTCTCCAAGGAGTGCTTCATTACGATTCTTCGATTAACCGCGATGTACACTCGGATGTCCTTATGCCTCGGTGAAAATTCTTATCGCTTTTGTGGCTCGCGAGCAAGCTCAAAGTAGCGCTTATCCGACTATCTTTGGTCAAAGCAAGCGCTCGCCTCGAAGATCGTGACGTTCACCGTTAGTAAAAAGCAGCAATTAAGAACACTATCGTACCGAGTTCAAAGTAGCTCGAGCGACAAACGCATCGCGAACATATCTCACATATTGTGATGTAAACGTATCTACGTATGGCATTCGATATTTTGTCGGCAAGACGATGCGTTCTTGTGCGAGGTCGGAAATGTAAACTATCCGCTCCGATCAAGTTTCATACCTTTCGAATCTTCCACGATTTTCTCGAGAAATCTTTCGCCGTTTCGAGGTCCTCCGATTAACGACAAATCGAGTCACCCCTTTTCTCCCCGCCGACTCGTCGATGAGATAAAGTGTTCGAAGCGCTCCGAAAGCGCGTGTTGCATTTAAACGTCGTAGGTATTCGTGGCGGACAAACCACGATCGTTCCATCGCGATCGATGGAATGGACTTGGTTGCATCGCTCTTGGAACGATCGACAACCCGTGCGCGGCGGATCGTGCGTGTACGGCCGGTAGAAATTCTTGGACACACCAGAATCCTGCATATCGATCGTCGAAATTAATTTCGTGCCTGGAAAATGGAATCTCTATATGCACGAAATCGTTCGATGAAATTTTAAACGACGTACAAGGTATTCCGTAGGTTACAGTATTAGGAATAATTTCCAAGGCGAAGCAAGGTTAACGAAGAGGTGCCGATGAGACGATTATGCAGCTACCGGGGGTACAGCACTGATCTACCAAGAAGAGTAACTCAACGCAGCCGGTTGTTAATGCGTCGAAATAAGGTTCGCTCGTAGAGCGAGGCGAAAAGGGTAGCCGATTATCCCTTTCATCGAGAAAAATCCGCTCTGATCGCGCGGTGTGCTCGTAGCGACCATCGACGCTCTGAAAGAGTCAGCGTGGAAGGAGCGAACGATCGATGAAAATTTGCGCACGCAGGATCGAGCCGTCTACGACTTGCCGATGACACATCGCGAAGTGGGGATTTTGTCGATCAAACGTAGACCGCGATGAAAGGGTTAAGGATAAGTCCGGGACACTCGTTCGCCCCCGAGCACAAACTTTTGTATTAACGATCAAGGTCGTTTTTCTACCGACTACTGTAAATTTCGTTGCGACACGACACCATTGTATATTGCTACCCACATTGTTTGTTTAAATCGCGATTACACGATGCGCATTTGCGTTGCTGGATTCCAGGCGATGGGGAAGGCGCTCCTTGGTTTTTCAACGCGAGGAGCGCCTTTCCTGCTCGCGATCGACCTTCGTTTGTAACCCATTCTCGATACGGTGGAACGCGGTTGTGTTGGAACAGTAATCGTTGCTTGCTCGAAATAATTATGAGCAGATTTCAATACTTAAAATGGCACTGCTCGACACTTTCGGACTCGAATTCCAATGTATTCAATCTTTTCCGAACGACCACGAACGTCAGCTTTTTTCCCGAAAGTAGCGCTAAATTACCAGTTTTATTTGGTCAGAAGAATTCGAATCTTATTTCGAGAGAAAGACTTCGCCGCTGCACGAGTCCTAACCACAATGCTACCGTAACGATCATGGATTACGATTCTTCGAGCCGAACCGTTCATTACGATGAATGCTTCTCAGATCGAATCTCGTTGATACTATATAAATTGTATATGTTTAAGGATTAGGAAGTACGTAGGGAAGAATATTGGGGAGTTTGGAAGGTTGGAGGTGAACCGAGGCGATCGCGGGCGTACGACGTCGAGCCGAGAACCGATCGATCGACGGGCTCCGGGCTCGTTCAGATTTTAGGACCGTTCCAAGGAGCAACGAAGAGGAACTCGTCGATCGAGCAGTCGGTCATTGGCACGTCGTATCCTCGCGTCGTTCACCGTGCGGTTTAAATAATCAAGCACGCGATGAGTGTACCCGCGCACCGTGCTTTGTCCTGGAGGATATCGATAGATTCCTTCGTTCTTTCGCCCCGGCAACGATTTCGCGATTGCGCAATCCTCGAGGCTGAATCCACGAGCGGAAATCGTCGAGGATAAAGCACGGGGCGCGCTAATTGTTCGCGAGTGCCCATCATTATAGTCGGGCGCTCCACGTAGCGAGTAATGATCGCGTAATGCGGACGCGCCGTCTCGTCTGGAGCTTCCGAAGTTATTTATTTCTTTCTGCCTTGCGTTCGTGTAGTTTCGTTCCTCTGTTTCTAAGTCTGCAAGAGAGTCCTGGATTTTGATCGCGGACCAATGCGTTCGATCGGGTCGGTGAGTTTCTTCCTTAGCAAGTAATAAATACTATTTTTAGATAATGCAATTCTCTGTTCCTTGAAATTTGCCAGCTTGGCATTTGGCTTGGTCGAAAATCGATTGGACGGACGTTTACATCGCGGAAATTTTGAGATCCCTAGAAAACTGAGAGATACGCGAGATGCATTTTTCTAATCCCGCGGAGGAACCGTCGGGCCAGACGGCGTCGTGCGATTCGTTATGAATGGTTAAGGGAACGATTACTGCCACTAATTGTGAGGAGCCATGGATCTCCGTTGTATTTAATTATTTCATCGACTGCCATGTTATTTCGTCCTTTCGCGGAGCACGTACGTGTCCGACACTCGTTTCTCGTACTCATTCCGGGTGCGCGCGTGAAAATCCGTTCGCTGATTTGCGTTCTTTCGCGACTATATATCACTTTGTGAGACGCGCCACGGCGGATACCGGTCTTCTAACGACGCGTCGACTCTTCGAGGTATTTTTAAAGCGCGCGTGCATCCGTCGCAAACGAACGAGCGGCTTTATAGCGCACCTCCTTGACCCCCTTAACATCCAGAAGGATCACCTTGCCGCGGGTGCAACGTCCGACACCCTCGGATCGTTCCACGACTCACGAAGGTTGAATTTAGAGAAGCATCGGGCTAACGTCCGATGTTTTAGCTATATAACATAATTACAGCTTATCTAACAATAGGCTAATATATATCCATACCCGCGGAATTAAACATTAGCGTGTCCGATTTCGGGGTAACGAGTAGACGTTGAGAAATTCTTGATTTAAAATTAACTTGAAGATGCTAGAGCTAGAGATATTTAGCGATCGCGAACCGAAATTCTGGGTGATAAGGAGCTCGAGATCGATGCTCGTTCGATATTATTATCCGAGCGTCTGAAACGAGCGTGCAAATCGTTAGAGCGGTCATACGGACGGATGCACGTGTACAATCGTCGTCGGTGCTCCATCAAAACCCGGTGACGACAGAACGACACTTTGTCGAGCAAAAGCTTGACGCGTAATCATCGCGCAACACCAATCGGATTCGCCACCGATCGGCCAGCCGTCTTTCGATCAGGATCAACGGCACTTTCGCTCTCAGCGACGTTTGCCAAACGGCGTTTCAGCTTCGGCTTCTGAAAAGTGGATCGGAATTTCGATGGAGGAGACCATCCCAAGGGAGTGGAACGATCGCGACCAAACGGTCGCGTCAAAGAGCATCGTACCTCCATCGAGATGTCGATCGGAATCGCGAACATGCCGATCCACCGGTAGACTTCTAAACTCGATTTCAAAGCTCTCGAGATTTCCACTGGCGATCTTCCTGCCGGAACAACGATCAAGATCGCAGGTTTCTCGGCACCGGCGACGAACGTCGGTACAGCACCGATCATCTCGATCGAGATCCAGATTTTCGCGCGGTTCGAGGGAACACCTCGGCCGATAGCTTATAGATAAAAAAGGGAACGAAGGGCGGACACCTTCCTCGGTGTCGCGACGACGAGTAGCGACAGCCACTGGAGAGGTTTCGAACCGTTCGTCTCGGTGCGAACGTCCGGGAAGTCAGGCGCGCGAATTCCGCAAGGCGAGCTCGCTCGCTCACTCTTTCAACGAAGGTGATAGTATTTTTCTGAATGCACTTATATATACGCGGAACCAAGTAGCGGAAAGTTAAGGAACACAATGTCGCACCTAGAGGCAAACACGGAGCACGCGATCGTTTTCGAATTAGAAAGATTTCCTTTGGCGCTCGGCGCCCATCATCGACGTTTTTCGCACGATAGGGTAGTAGGTTGGAGGTTGACGCGTAGCGTCGCCGCCGAAATGTCGAGGGTCACCTTCGAGGGCGAGACGAGGAACGTCGTCAAGATGCTCTTCGACGACTCCTCGCGCCGCCCGAGAAGAGTATCCGTATTTTTTGAATATCCCCAGAACGTGTTTTGGACGATGAGAAGCTGGGAGGAGCTTTGTAACCGTACGTACAAGATAATAGCCTCGTCGATACAACCTATTTCGTGTCAAGGTACAGCGTAGATCGTCCCGATGGCCCTGAGGAGATTGGGCGGAAAGAGAGGGCGAGAAAGGAGGAGGGAAGGAGAGGAGAGAAGAGAAGAGAAGAGAAGAGATGGCTGGCGCGATCGCTTTAGCCGGCTGGGACACGGTGAATCGACCAATTTAATTAACCACGAGCGGCAGGTCAAATCGAGATTTTTTCTACGAATTTAGCGAGCGCTTTGCCATGCCGATCGTACATATCATCCCGCAAGGACCATGCAATTCGTAAGGACGTATACCGATTACACGGAGAGATAGAGCGGAACATAGATCAAGGGCTAGAACGGAAAATTAGAGGCGGCTGCGCCTGTAAGGGTGTTCGACCTTCCACCTTTCCAAAACCTTTCAAAACTCCGTTATCGAGTAATGGGATCGTCGCTAAAAGCGGAATATTCTCGTACGCCGGTTCATTAAAAACGCCTCGTTTGATTTGGACAAGATCCAACGCAAAAAGAAACAGGATTATTCGATACGAGTAACTTATTAATTTTAGTACTACATTCGATCGATGACTTACCATCGGACATTGTCTAAATTCATTGCTCCCGCGAGTATCGTGTTTGTATATAGTCGGAAATTAATTAACACGGAGAGAACTTAATTGTGCAAAAAAGAAGCGGTATTTGAACGAGGAGCGGGATAACGAAATGTGGCAAACCTCGAACACCCTTCAGTCTCCTTCGATTTTTTTTCAACGCCTCGAATCACAAAAAGAAGACTTCGGTCTTGCGAATGCATCGAAAGAAGCTGCTTCCGACGCGATTTTCTTCGAGCTTGAAGCGTACACGGCTCCTAACCCTTGATTCTGTTTCGAGATAGGAAACTTAACGATAACGTATCATTCTCAGCGCAGGTGCTTCGGCGTAAACTCTTCTTTCTTCCGCGCATCCCCCTAAACTTCCGTTGCGGGGGAAATTTCTTGGGGATCTCGCGACAAACTAACGTCGACGATTTTTCAGGCTCGCGGAGAATTTCTCTACAGCGAGAACGACGTTTCGCGGATTAGGAAAAGTGCGTTCCTTCAAGCCCTTTCATTGCTCGGAATGTCGAGAGTATTCGCACGAATTCCGCGGTACTCGAGGACCATCCCAAATTGTACCTTTATACTCTAAGAACAAAACTCAGCCTTTTCAATGTTCGCGAATGAAAATACGCATCGGTTTAACCACCCGGATCAACGATGAAATCGATTTGAAAAAAGAAAAAGATAAGTCTGACGTAGTGAAGTAGAAAACTTCCAGAAATGGAAATAAGCAATAGAATTCTTAGGACGAGCGTTTCCAGCTGAATATTCTGAGCGATATTCGATATGAGTTTTGAGCGCAGAAACGTACCGATAAACGTTCGATGAAATTCCATTCGATGAAAGGGTTCGAGATCGACGAGATCGACGAACGGCTCGCGGCGATCGTACTTTGCGACGTAACTCAGCTTCCGACCTATTCCTTGGATCCAAAGAGAGACAATACGAAAGAAGAAGATAGATTTTTTATACTTTTCCCAAATATCGATCTGCCTTCAGAAGATACTTAATGTTAACGCGGGTGCCTATCGAGCAAAGTACGACCGGCGATAATAGGTAAAAGTCGTTTCAGGCACGCGATGACGTTCGTTTAATCGAGAAATCTGGAAGAATTCCGGAGAAGATTAGAGAATTCGGAAGAGCGAATGAGAGGAGGCAGAGGGAAAGGAGTCGATGCAAAGGAACGCACTATTCGCGACGTATAGTCTCTCATCATCGAATCGACCGCCGTGACGAAACGATTAACGATTTTCGATAACGCGCACACGAGCTCAGTAGTAAAAGAAATCCTATCTTTTGATAATTGCACCACGAAACGTAAAAGCGTCGCGGCGGCAGGATCGATTCACCCTAGCAGCTTTGCTTTACTCGAGCCCAGGAGTCTGTGGGTGGTCCGAGCAAAGCCAGTCTACTTCCACTCCCTTTCGTTACGATTGTTTTTTCTTTTTTTTTTTAACGAAAGCCACGAAGATGAAAATAAATGAGGTATAGTACAAGTTGATGTACGATTGGACAAGCAGATCTCTGGGGCACTCCCAATTTCCTGGGCTCGTTCGTCGTATCCTTAGCGCTCGACTTCCGAGCACCACGATGGGTGACGAAGGATCGCGAGCGCGACGGAGGGAAGAGTAGCAATCGGGACAGAGCTGCCTCTCGCAGAAATATTTTTTTACCGTCTAGCGCCAGTCAGCGACCGTACCCTATTCGTTTTAGATCCGGCTAGAACCTAGACGTATAATCGTAGACAGTCGAAGGGAGGCTCCGAACCGGAAACGATTGGAATGCAAGGAGGAAATCTGACCTGGCGATGCAGCTCGTTGGGATCGTTGTTCCCTAAAATAGCCGACTCGAAATAACTACTCATCCTTAGATCGTTCGTTTATCTTCAGAGTAGACTCCGGTAACTCGTTTTCTCCGGCAGATATTTAAAGCTTGTTTTCATATGTACGCGGAGTTTCTCGCGATAGTACGAAGAGGAAACTTTTGTTCGAAGAGAGCGATGCGGAATGGTAGGACCGAATGAGGTTTGAAAACGCGAAAAAGATACGCACCGAGGTCCAGCGGGCCAGGGAACAAGATCCCGACAGGGCTTGTTCGCATAACGAAAAACGATCGCCCACGAGGACATTCTCGCTCCTCGACGATTCTAAGACGAGAGTCGCGGAAATCTCGGCCAGCTCCTCGCCCCGAGGAGCTTCGAAACGGCCGGTCTCAGAGCCCTCCGCTGGAAGAGTCGCGTCCCAGAGGCGTATGTATAACCGCGAGAGAGTGTTCTTTTTAACGCGTCGTCCTCGGCAACCCCTTCGAGAGAGCTGTAAATAATTAAGGAACGAGCGAGGTAGCGCGTGAGACGGAGAGCTAGGGAGAGAGAAAGGGAGAGAGTGAAACGGAGAGCGTGCCTGAGGGTGTGGCAGGGAACGAGAGAAAGGGAGCGCGAGAAAGAGGGAGAGAAAGACGACGAGGAGCGCGTGAACGAGTGACTGACGGAGGAGGAGAGAAAAAGCGGACCGGCGCAGAGGAAGGAACGAAGCGTACGAATAATTGTATAAAGACTGATTAGACTAGCCTTGGTATTTATTCGAAATCACAGTTAAATGCTATCGCTTCACGCGCCCTCGAGTACACACGGAGCACGATGCCAAAGGTATTCCAGAAGGAGTTTCGACGTTACCCTAACCGATCGTTGCGTCAACTTTGAGGAAACAGTGCGCTTCCTCTGATACTTCCGTGGCAGCCACGAGGGGAACGAACATCGCGGATCCTCCGCTGCTTCTTCGACGCGATGCACTGCGATGCGATGATATAAACTAGCGGGGAGAACTTGGATTTCCGCTTGAGTGCATCGCGTCCGCGAAATAAGGAGAGGATCCGCGATTTTCCGATCCTACGAAAGGTATTCACCGATCCACGGAAGGCTTTGCAGAGGAAGAGGACGAGGCGGGGATCTTTGCGTGGACGAAAGGCGATCGAACGATCGAGGGAATCCGAAAGTCTCGTGGTTCGACCGCGCGACGAAACTCTCGTTATTTCGGTTCGCGTCCTTCCTTACGCAATGTTCCCGCCTTTGTTGAATCCGAGGTCCGAAACGGTTTTACCATCGTGCTCGGAAAGGTATGAACGGAGCAAAGGCTGAAGGAGATGTTGGTATGCGCGGTTATAACAGCGACATTATTATCGTCACAACGTATCAATATTATTCAATGCATCGTATAAACCAGTAAACTAGATGTAAACTTTGTATATTCATTTACCAAGAGAATAAAAGTAAATTATTCGAGAAGGGGCCTACGTAACTGTCCCATCGTATCCTGATCGTTATCCTCGTCCTTGCTGAAAACGTCGGTTGGTATTGCAGGGTGATTATCGAGTAAGTGGACTTTTTCAGGCTACCGAATATTCGAGTTCCGGGTATTAAGAAATCCGTTTCGTTTTTCTAAGATGGAAAAAAAATACTAATAAAAAGGACGTATCCTATTGCATTATTAAAGGATCGTTGGCAAAATTAACAGCGCGCGTAGAAGTATCGATAACGATTAGCAAAGAGGTCAATTCTTTGGGTCACTTGGAAAAGGAGTAACACGCGCGTTTCTTTATTAGCGCATCACGTTACATTGGTTGACGACAAAGCGGTCGATACGATGACGTCGGCGGTCGTTCAGAGGCTTTCCATCAGCGCCCTTGCTCTCTTCAGTTCTGAAAGAGGAACGTCGATAGTCGCAGTCGCGAATTACGAGGGTGTAAGGCACATCGTAGGCTCACCTCCCAACAAAACCTGGGCGTCGTCCTTGGAGATGCTGATGGTCGAGTCTTCCCCGTTGCCATCCAACTTCTTCAGCTTCAGAGTCACCGTGGAGAAGGGCGAGGGGCCAGCGGAGGGCAAAACCTCGATCGAGGACAGACGACTGACTGAAAGATTCAAATTCACACGCCTTAATCCTTGTCGATTCGCGGAATACTAATTGCACGTTTCATACGTCGTTCACCATTTCCTTTTTCAACTTTAAAACGTTTCAACGATTTAGAGCTGTCGTGGCTCTCAGAAATGTTTCTGGCGTCAAATATTTAGATCGTTATCGAAGATTTACCCCTTAAGGATTGCGAGGAGAGGGCAGCGGTGATTTGGGGACAATAATCCGTGTGAAGTCTGGCGACCGAGGCGCTGTGCTCCCTGGGAAGTCCGAGCTGCTGCAGCTCGCTGCCCAAATCGGCCGCGGAAACGCCGTACCGCGAGGAAGACGTGAAGATCAACTCCAGTGCCGCCACCATGGCCTTTGCATCGTTCAATTCTTCGAAGAAATCCTGTTTATGACCCTCGCGTGTCCTTTTCGAAAAACTCACCGAGCTAAACTTACTTCAAACTTACCGAGCTTGGCATCTTGAGTGACCTTCTTCACCTTCTCCTCCTAGAATGGAAAATTGGGGGCCACGATAACGAGAGTGGCGTGCATCTTTGTATCAATAAGATAAATTCAAGTAATAAATGACTTATACGTTACTACCTTCGTAAACTTTCTTTCAAAGAAATTCTGCGGCCATTCAGATCTTCTCCGTCGCGTTAGTAAAATTCAATATAGCCAGCCGCCATAATTACTTTATACGTTGCGTGCAACCGTCATTTCTCTTTTATCCTTACGTTTTTTCAAAGGGTGGAGATTATTGAATCATACTGTCCGTGAAATCCGCATCCGCGGTATATGCGGAAATAATATGGAATTTAATTTCTCCGCATTCGTAGTGCGAAATAAAACGGGAGTGGAAAAGGACGAATTTTCCGTTCGTTCGGTTTAATCGGATTGCTTCGCGCGAAGAACCAAGAAAATTCGATTGACCACGAGTAGAGAAATGTGTCGTGCCAAATTTACTTACATCGAGTTCACCTTCGGTGAGATATTTGGCGACAGCTTCGGCCAATATTTTGATCTTGATCGATGTCTACGCGAAATAAAATGTTTTATATAAAGCATAACTCGTACAACGAATAGTTAAAAGTAATTACGTACTTGCATGGCATAAGTATTTGCATTACATATTTTTTAGGATACTATTAAATTTATTTAAACACCCATACGGTTATATTAATCCGAATTCTTACCGATTAATTTATTTCGAGTTTATCTATTATGCGTGTCAAAAAATTAACGAAATAAAACATACCATACGCGATAGCGTGTTGATCTCCGCCAAAACCCAATCGGGACAATCGCCATCGCCAAGGAATCTAAATTTCTACAATAACGATTAGCGAATCTCGATAAAGCGTAGAACACGGTGTCTTTGTTAAATTTTGCAATAATACATATTTGAGCAAGCTTAATATATTTGTCAAATAGTTTTACCATTCTCGACGACGCTAGACTTCTTTACGGCCTCTTTGTCTGAAATAAAAAGAAACGACAAATTTTCGACGTATCGATGTACATAAAAAATATCAAAGACGTTCCGTCGGCGCGAAGGTGTAGCTTTTGCAAAGTCGTATATTTCCGACCTTTAAACCCGCTCACTCACGCAAACGCAGCGCCTGTATTCGCGATTCATCGTTCATAAAGAGTGCTAAACGTTCCGTACGAAATTGCACTCGTTCAGAGAGACGGATCCCGTGCGAATTTTCGTATATCTCCGTCCGAAGGGCCTTAAGAATTAAATGACGCATACCGACGACCCTGGGAGGGAAGTGCACTTTCCATTTTCTTCATTACCATCTCCCCTTTAAACAAATATTCACGAAGCCTCGTTCCGCTACGACCAGACAAAAACCCGTCCTTCATTCTTTACCGTAGCCGTTAAGATTTTATACGATTCGAGGGAATCCTAAAAAGTAGAGTCGAAGAAGGGGTTAATAATAAGAAGGCTGATCGCGCAAACGGGTGTTTTCGACTTGGTATTCGTCGTTGCGCATCGAGGCTCGACATCGTCGGCTTTGTCGGTCCTTCGACCGACATTAGCACCCACCGATGTATTTGGAACGTTAAGACGAGAGAACCGATAACGAAGCCCGACGGGGCAATGCGTTACACTCAAAAAACGCTTTGTCCAGCGAGTGCATCGATCGAACCGTCGATGACGATGACGAGCGCCGCTTTTGGCACGGCTCGAAATTTTCGATGACACGACGAGGAAGTTGGGAGCAAATCATTTTTCATTATCAAATGCTTCCAATCGTTCGAAACGCATAATTGGTTTAATTGTTTGCAAAGATTATCAGGATAACGTAATAATTTCAATAATATCGTCAAGGATCGTCCGGAGTTTATGCGCTGATCTTAAAGCTGGTGTGCACGTGTCTTCAAATACGAATAATACAAGCAGTTGGATATAAACGCGCTCGAAGGATATTTCCTCTCGAGACTTTAAAAACGATTATCCTACGCGAATAAAAGGACGACGACGTCTCGTAATGCGTGTCGAGGCCCTTTGACGATTCTGCTGAAACTGCAAAGATCGTACAATATTATACCGTGTCTTCGTAGAACACGGACGGTACCGGGTACTAATCATGACGCTATTGTTGCGCATAATACTTGAAAAGTGGAAAATGCACAGCCCGAAGGTATTTCCCTGTACATTGTTACGTAGGCTCCGCTTCTCTCAATGGCATAGCTCCGCAACGAGCCTTTCCACCCGCACTCATACGCGTCATTTCTATTCTCCCCGCATCGCATCCCTCTGCTCGTCGAGATCAGAACGATCGAGGAAAAATGGCGATAATGTAAAATCTCCGATCCATCGAGTCCTCGGCGTATCGCAAGATCGATCCACGATCGATTCGGCCGACGAGGCCTTCGGGCGACGCCACCTCCGCGCGTTAGCTGACCGCGGGGCAGAAAATAACCGGCGTGTCACGTATATTTCCCCAATGGCGGCAGAGAATTCTCCGAGTCGGGGAAGACCGCGGGCGAGGAGGCAATAGCGAGAGCGAGAAGCGTACGTCAGGATTGTTTGCACTTGGCGGCCGAGTAGATTGACGTCTGCTCCGCCATCAGGTGGACGAATTCCCCATGCAATCCGCCTAATCTCTCGAGCGCAAAGGGGCCAGTCACGGGAGGGTCCGGTCTGGCCGGCATAAATACCGAAGAAAGGGCACAGCCGATGCCACTCTCGCCGAGGAACTCGCGGAGGAAACGCCATAGTGACACGAGAGGTGCCACCACGGCAACAGGTAGGATTCTCCGCCAACTCCTCGATCGGTGCACGTTCGTTAACTTCGCATTGGCTCCTTGCGCCGGGATAATCCACTTCGATAATCGCGAGCCTTGCCCGGTCGAATCTAATTCCTCGATGGTTAGACGATTGGAAGTTTTTGAACGTTCGGTTGCTCGGAAGACTTTAAAGTGGATAAAAAGCTCGTTGGATACGCGCATCTAGGGAGTGGATTAATTTCCGTGAGGGAATCCTGGCGTTGGATCGTTCGTTGCAATATACATCCAACACGGAACTCGGAAGAAAAAATTCTCGAGTAACCAATCCCTCCTTCTGCAGAAATGAAGAAGCTGCTGCTGATGATAGCTTTGTTCTCTGGCGCGATCTCCGAGGTGCCTCGAGTAAGTAAAGTCCAACGAAGAAGTTAATTCCAATTTCGCGGAGCAGCAACTTTTACAACGGTACCGCAAACTTTTTCTCTTTCTCGACAAACATTTGGGAAAAAATCGGATAATACACTTGCTTACCACCTTACATCGCATCGATATTTTCCATAGCAAGAGAATTATTCCGCGAACAGTCGAGCAAACGAATTAATAAATAAAACCCAATGAACTCCACCGTAATCCTGGTAGACAAAAAATGCCCCGATCCGCGAAAAACACGGGCTACGCGACCGAGATGATCGCGAAGGGCGCGAAGGGCGGCCCGTCGGCCGAACTTTCGTATTGCCAATAAAGGTGAAAAATCATTTGGCCGTAACTCCCCCACGAGATAGGCCGCGGATGAAATGTGGTTTCCTGCATATCAAAGGAGGTGCGAACTCGGCGGTTAGTTTCAGGCGAACGATCGTAAGGAGCCGTCGCAGCGAGTCGCGGAGAAGCAATTTTGGCCCAAGAGAGGGAAGAGGATCCCGCGGGACGCAGGCAGGGACGACTTCGACGACTCCTCCGGCCAGAAGCCAGGGAGATCTCCGCGTTTTTCGGGCACGCGTCTCCTCGTCGAGCCGCCCAAACTCGCCCCCCTCGCCCTCCTCAGGTGACTCCATCTTATCTGTATTTATGAGCCTCTCTCCTATCGAGCCGCCACATGGATTCTCGAATACCCGCGACGGAGCCTTCGCGCGATCGCTCGGCGGATCGCGCTTCACCCCTTTATCCTTCGCGATCGAAGACCCTCCTTTTGGGCTCGAACTAATTTTACGCATTCACAGAGTTTCTTTGGCACTAGTGTTCCTTAAAGATAACGCGACAAATCTTGTTAGCGAGCCCTTAAATATTAAGATCCATATCATCGACGCCCAATGGACTTTCCTCCCCTTAAGGTACGTCGGTAACGCGGGTTACGACACCGGAAACTCCGATGACTCGAGGTATCGAACCGTCAAACCAGCGCTGTCGATCCTGATCGATTTCCGGGAGTTGTCCAGCGATCTGCGCCGATCGGCCCTGAGCTGCAAGTCCGAGAAGTGCAGGCGCCGCGCCTATCAATGGGAGCTGCAAAAACCCTTCTACGTGGAGGAACCCAGGTGGGTGGAGATCGACCCCCTGGATTACGCGGACGACTTTGCTCAAGGACTGGGCGCTGCCGATCCGTTCGTCCTTTCGCGAGGCAAGAAACTCCTGGAGCTCGAGGAGCTTGAGGAATCGACGGACAACTCCAACGTCTACTACGAGGACCGGACGGATGCCCAGGAGAAGAGGAAGAAGGGACGATGGGCGACGAGCAAGAGGAACGAGGAGGCGAGAGCACCGAGGGAGGAGGAGGAGGAGGAGGAGGAGGAGAAGAAGAGGACGCGTGGGAGGGGCTACATAGGAGACCTGGATAACCTCCAGCAGTACGATCCGTTCTTCCTGTCACGAGGAAAGAGAGTGCGAGTGGAGAGCCATGGTTCGAACGATCGAGATCGCTGGAACCGGGAGGATTCGCAGCGGGATCGACGAAGACGCGAGCCATTGGACACGAGGAGGCTTGAAAGAACCAAGCGCTCGCTTCTTCCGCGCAAGGAAGAATTGGATAAGCTCGCAAGTATCGGTTGGAGCGACAAAGAGGGCACGAGGAGTAGAAAAAAGGTGTGGCATTCGAGACATTCCAAGAGCCCGTCTCGAGTTAAGCGCAGCTACGACGATTTAAAGCCCAGCTCGGAATCGATGCTCGAGGAAGAACTCGAGAAACGGCTAATTGAAAAATATAATCGATTGCTCGACGTCGTTCGAACATCGATTTCGAGCCAGAAACGTATCAGAAGGGGTGGCAAGATCGACATATTCGACATCCTGCAGCAACCCTTCTTCATCTCGAGGGGCAAAAAGAGCACGGATGCTGTTCAAGGTGGAATTTTGACGAAGATCAAAGGTACGGAGCCGAACCGACGAGACGCAGCGTCGGTGGACATCCTAGACAGGCTTTTGGAAAGTCTCAAATGCTCATCCGTGGATTGTGCGAGCGACTTGGGGAGAATGGCTGCGGAGAAGGCACCGAGAGACCGACGAGGAGCTTTGCAGGATCTGTTGGACAGCTACGACCCGTTTTACCTGAGCAGGGGAAAGAGGACGAGCGAAGAGAATATTCCTAGGATCGCGAAAACCCATTCGATCGCAGAGTCGAATGCGACAAGGCTCGAATCCGAAGTAACGGCTGGTCAAATTCCGAAAGGATTCTATAAAGCCTCGAAGGATGATCTTCTTAACTTTAAGGGACAGTACTGATGATGCGCCATCAGTTTCTCGGTTTGTCCGGAAACGCAAAGGGCGTAAGAGTAGAATTGCAATGCCTTTACAAATACAAATGTTGCCTAGATTCGTCGACTAGCCGATCGACGAGAAAATTAGGTTAATAAAGTACGATCGATTTAAAGTTCGGCCGAAACGATTAACTCTTCCGCTTATATGTAAACACCCATTCCAATTCTCCCATTACTCATCGTCGATGTTGTAATCGGCAATGAAGAGAAATCCATATCTGAGGCGTGGAATTTCAATGGCAAATATTGCCAATGGGTAATTTATTCGAGAATCGGACAAATAGAGGAGTCGCGATCCCGATTACCCAAACACCATGTGCGGAAGCCACTCGATATTAAGTTGTATGTCTTCGTATTAGATAATCACGTTGGATAATCGAAGTATTACAGGACCTCTCTCTTTCTCTGTTTGCCCATCCTTTCGACTCTGCTCAGCCTTAAAAGTATAAACGACAAATGTGTACCCGTTTCAATCACTGTCGGCCGTATCGAAAGCGCTGGAGGTAATGGCCGGCGTTACTATTTCAGAAGCGCGCGTATATAAAATGAAATCACCGAAGAATGTTAAACGTCCCGAAGAAAGAGCCAGATATACAAGAATTATGGAGCGGAATTAATCGAACGTCCTTGCTCAGCCGAGCGTAACTACTAATTTCAAACGAGTATTTAACGCCGGGTCCAAGGATCGACGCGTCTATTTGGCGGGGTAGGGGATTTCCACCTGCCGACGTCGATGCCCAACGCATTCCCATTTCCGTGGGGAACGCATACACGTGGCCACATCTATTTTTCATGCAAGCGGATAAGGGCTGCCCGTTAACGCTCGCAGATAACGAGCCAGCGGTAATTCGTTGTCGCAAAATCGAGGGTTAATGAGCGAAGCTTTCGGAAGGCGTTGCTTTTAGCGATACGTCATGAGACTTAGCACGATATACGTTTAAATCCTCGAGATATTCTCTATCGTCGTGGTTGATACTCATTTATCTGGCGAGAGACCGGGGAAGAAAGTACGGTGTAAGAGTAAATCGGCAAAAGACACGGAATTTGCAGGGTAACGGCAGAACGTAAGCGGGACGTGGAAGCGAGTCACGCCACGAACCACTTGTTGTGCGGCCCTTATCCAAGGTAATGGTACCCGCTGCCCTGACCTAGCGGAAGAGGAATCGAAGGTTCAGCACCGAGAGAGGGACGCAGGACAGGCGCCATCATTTTTCGCCCAACTCCCGACCTTCAACGCGTGAATTTGCGAAGGCGAGGCGCGGTAATCTCTCAAGGATGCCGAGTGGTATATTTTTAAAGCGTACCCGCACATGCTACCACCACTTCCCTGGCAAGCTGCATTCATCACCCCGTTTTCGAAAAAGTTTTGCTTCGCGTGAAAAATGCCGCAACCACGCGAAATAACGGGGAGCAAGTGACACGCTAGGGGGAATTACGCTCGAGGGTGCTCGCAATAAAGTCTTTGAGCATCCTTGCAAAAATCGTACACCGCGTATAACGGAATGCAACATCCGTGCACATTGGATACGAATTTCTACGTCTCGTGAAAAAGAAAAAACATCGATAAAAGTTATTATATACCGTATTGTCCTGAAAAAATACAATACGAATCGAATCGTAAAATAAGTATAGACGTATGTATGTATGTAGGATGTACAAAGCTGATGCAAGCTTATATCGGTTTCTCATACGAGTGTCCCTCTCGTTCCGTAGGAATAAGAATCCTCCCTTAATCCCGATAGTACAATATGTTGAAACTACATTAGCTCTTATTACAGTAATTTCAATCTCCTCCCACGCAGGTGTAGTACGGTGGCACCTCCGGCGAAGATTTACCATCGTTACTCTCGACAGTTGTATCAACTTTTCCTTATTTTTAAGCGGATTATCAAAGATCGACTCGCACCGCTCTATTTATCTGTCCATCAAACGCGAACGCGTGAACTCGATTGGAAATTTATCGCCTTAGAATTGCGGGTTAGGCAACTATTAATACGTAGTTTGCGCGATAAAGTCTACATTAATTTTACGAGTAATATAGCGACGTTGAGAGATATGTCCAAGAGCAAGCACAGATGCTCGGCATTGATACAAAACATATTATCGGCCTAATTCATTGGCGTTGAAACGAAATACATAATACCGGCACAATTCTCTATTTGAAATAGTATGCCGTCAAACACAATTACGTGCGCCGCTACAGGTGCCAAGCCGTCAGACTTTTCGGATCAATGTTACGCATTTTCCGCATTTATAGATACTAGCCGATTTACAAGAAACTCCATTGAAATACGATCGAAGTAAACGAAGACTCTCGATTTCCGTACGCACCAGAAAAATTCGACTCGCCCTGGAAAGCAAAGTGGCGTTAACGCGATACTCGGTGGTTCATCGTCGACGGCGGTACGCATCTTCGTCATCGCGTGGAAAGGGGCACGGCCGCGATGATAAAAGGCAGAGGAGGACCGGGAAGAAGGAGCGAAAAGGGGGGAAAGGTGGCGCGTAAACGAGGGAAAAAGAGACGGTGGAAAGCCCAGTCCGTTTTTCCGGACCAATCGGAGGCCGACCTGGGGAACCACGTGGCGCGTATAAGAAGAGCGACACGCATGTCGAGTGGCCACTGCACCCCTTATTTCAGGAGAGTACGCAGGCACCGCGGAGGAGCTCGACGAGGAAGGCCGGCCGTGCCACCGAAAATTCACCGGGAGCCCAAGGTCCTTCGGTCAAAGGCTTGAACGCTCTCCAGAGACTATCAGGGAAGTTTCGAAGATCGGCATCGAGGTGAGTGACCACCCGAAAATCGCGCCTCGATGGGAAACACCGGCTTGCGGATTATCGTGTCGATGGGAAATCCTTCCCCGTGGACGAGCCTCGTAGCGGTGCGATGTTTAGTCAAGATCCTCGACGAAAGCACGGTGCATTATTAATGGGGATAATGGGCCAGTAGGGAGGGCTTCTTTTCCGAGGATGAATCGTACTTTCCTCTTCCCCAAAATCTGAGAACGCGATAAGGGAAGGCCCGATGGCCGAGGAAACGTGTATTTTCTTCGTTTCGGTCGAAGTATAGTTCAGTGGCTAACGGCAACGCGGACAGTGTCAGTGTGTCTCGAAGCGATCAAATAAGAAGTGGGCAAATTTCGAAGTTAAGTTCGTATCGAAGTCATTGTTGTCGATTGGTTCGAATTTTGTTTGCGTAAAGTAGACGTTAAATTGTTCTACGTAGCACATCATTAGGACTTGCTTATTCGTGAAAGGAAGTACATTTTTGAGTAGTTCGTTATGGCAACGTACCGGAGTACATCGCGATAAATCTTGATACAATCGGATACATAAGACGGACGTGAATCTTCGGCATCGTTTAAACTCGCGTAGGAATTTTGGGTGCCAATCGTAAGAAGTAGAACGTGGAAAAGAATAAAATTGTATATGGATGAAGATGAAAATTTACGGCGTCATGCGAAATGGTTAACGTAGATAGTTTATGAAAACGTATGTGCGCCCCGATGGCGCGTTTGAAAGCACCCACTAACGAGATTTTAACACGACACATTGACGAAAGTGCACCGTACGCTTTTCACTTTTCTTCCACCCTTGCCGACTATATATTGACCGATTAATGCATATTGTAAAAGTACGAATAACGAGATAAGAGCCCAAGAAAAATATTCGCGCAATAGCTCACCGTGAAACTTTATCTAATATCGAGTGTTCTTTCCCCCTCGATAAAGTTCGGTACAAAAATTCGTAATGAAACCAAAAGCTGCTATAATTCATCGTAGCAAATTTTCTTACTATGATCACGACTTTGAAGAAACACCGATTTCCACGTTTCGCGATGAATATTACTAAAAAAAAGAAGGCCAGAAGATCGATTAAAAAGCGCATCTCCTAACGAACGAGCCGGAGTGCCGCTAGAAGCATGCAAATCAAATATTTCCCCGGTTTCCACCTCGCGATGGAAAATGTTCGGCCGTGGAATTTTCACAAAGTTCTAGGAAAACACGCTCGCCAGGCGATGAAGAGAGGGCGGATGGCCGAACTGTCGGCGAAAAGCGGACACTCTTAAGACCTTTCCCAGGGGGAGGCGTGCCGGAGAAAGTGATCGAAAACGCCTAATGAAATATGTAAACCGATGTCGATTCGTAGCTGGGCGGTTGAAATAAAAGTTTACCGCGCTCATCGAATCGAGAAGCTTCTGGTCGCGTTTACGATCGTGCAAGGGGATGAAACCCGGACGGAACTAACGCGAGCTCAACGATCTCGATAAATACAAACGCGAATAGATTCTGCGTGTTGAACGTGAATTGTACGACGCACCATTGCGGGAAACTATTTCCAAAGAAATGCACGTCCACGCGCAGGTGTATCAATCCAGAATTAATGGAATTTCGGATGCAACCACCTAATTCTGTAATATCCACTTCCATTTTCGATGCTGCTTTGTAGGGGCGTGCATTGAAAACATATTATCCGGGACTCTATTAACGTTATTAAAGATGCTCCTGTATCCTGGATTGTTTTAACATAATGAGCGACATAAGGAAGGGGTAATCCGCGGACTTCCGAATAAACGACAAAGCCGTCCACGCATTTGAAAGCTCTTTGAGATCCGGTCAAGGGATTAACGTCTGAAATAGAGCGATTCCTCTCGCACATTCTGGCTTATCGGAGTATGGCGACTGCCTTTGTTCCAAACAAAGTGTTTTGAAGTACTTTGTCATTTTTTATACGAACAAAAAAAATTAAGATCCACGAAAATTCGGTTGTACCTTCACTTTTCACGCGGTCCCCTCGCGAGTGTCTCCGTCGAAGTCTCTCGGAGAATCGAGTTAAGACGCGTAAGTAGAATAGCCGGTGGGTACGTTGCATATGGCGATGTTGTCGGGAAGGCGAGAAAATATTCATTTTTTTTTGCGTCAAACTTCACGGCTAAAGCTAAAATTAATTCACTTATCTCTCAACCTCCGCTATAGAATAATGGCATTAGGAGTAATAATACAATCCGGTCTTTATAATGCGCGAAACTCGAATCTTCATCGCTTTGCCACTCGCAGTCATTTTTTCTGCGTTATATAGATAATTAAAACGCTTCGAAGAATTAACGCGCTTAACTCTGCCTGACGTCTCTTATGGGAATTATTACGCAGAAAATATTACGGGAGCGTAACTATTGTAATAGCGTACACTTAATATTTTTGCAGCGTTACTCATCCCCGTATCCCTCGCTTTCCTCATATCCCTGCACTGGCCGTCCTGCACGCGTCCGTTGAACGTTGAAATACCATAAATCGTACGCCAGGAGCATGTAATATACCGGCCTCCGCATTCTTGCAAGGGCATTACTCGAATGTATATACGATTAAGCAGAACGACGTGCATAAAAGGGGACAGGGAAATTCTCGAAGCCTAAGGGCAGGCGGAAACTCTGGGGAAAATGATGGAACTCTTCATAAACGCTCGTGACAAATCTTCCACGGTCTTATAATATAATAATTTATATCGAGCCTTTTTCTCAGCATCCTATTATAGCCTTACGAGAATTTCTCCGCGGACAGTAGTGTAATAGATTTGACGCGTTTCGAATGCGATGGCCCTATGTACAAATGTGGCCGTACATTGGATAGGGTTGTATCGTGAAAAACAAGACGCGTATAGTAAAAAATTTTATCGAATATCATCGCTGTGTAAATGATTAATATTCAGGAGTGCTTTCCGTCATAAGAAATTTATCGCCCTGCTGGAATTTTAATTATACAGGACAATTTGGAATCGCGTTTAATTCGCGCAGACCAATGCTTCGGTGCAATCGGTTTATCAATGTATTAACACGGATGAATAGAAAGGATTTCTACCCCTTTTAGGTATGTGGGTGTTTCTGCCAATAACTTCGCTTCTGATTCGAGCGGTCGTCGGAAATTCCGAAATCGAGAAAAACCCCGTGGAAGTAAATCCAAAATTCCAGGATGCCACGGACGAAATTAAAACACCGTCTATCGACATGTCAAAAACATGGGACGAGAATTTCCTGGAGAAGGGGAAGGAACTAGATAATTTATGTGAGTACGGCCGTACCTCTTCGGATCTCCTTCGAAAAGGATCGGTGTTTAATTCGTCGCAAACTTCTCGTGCATATGCGGTGATCTGTTTTTTTCCAACTAAAAGGGAATGCAAAAGTATGCGCAATAATTCAAGAATAAATCACGATCACGATCACGATCAACGTGAAATGCAATAACAATAAAGAATAAGCAAAAATCTCTTCCCAACAATTTTTTCTTCCCTAATCGAAAACAACTCTCTTCGCTTTCAGACAGCGCAAATATTAAAGAAGAGGATAGCCATGGCGACGTGCAAAAAGATAGAGACCCAAAGTTCGTCGGTGTCTCGGAACTGCGAGCGAAGATAGTCAAGAAGCGAAGCGAAACAGCATCCGCGGGTTCCTGGTTATACTTGCCGTCAAAGGAGAGGGTAAGCGACGCAAAATAATTCGGCTATTAAGCGTGTCAACCAACGCATTAACCAACGGACAAACATCTACGCTTCGAGGAATCGAGCTATAAATAATCGCAAACGATTTCCTAAAACACGAGCGCTAAACTTCAAAGTTTGCCGATAAACAGGCACGCTTATCAAACCCGACATGTAAACCGAATACGTTCAATTCAAACACCATCGGACGAGAAGTGTCATTGATTACCGAGTTCTAAATACAGATATTCGGAGCGTATTAAGGAAAAATCCATCTGTGCAAACAAACTCTAGAGCGGTAAACGCCTCGCCGAATAAACGATGAATAAGAAGAAAAATCCATTGTATCGTGCTGTCCAGGTTTCGTCCATCGCGGCATCGTCGGACCTCTCCCAGGAGAAGAAAAGCCCGGCGTTCAACCCGTGGGGAGGCAAGAGGATCGCTCTCTACAAAATGGGCCCCAACATCCGTCGGCCCATTCGCGTGCCCTTCAACAGCTGGGGAGGAAAACGGAACGGCGCGTACGACAGTGCGGGTGCCGAGCAGCAGGCCAAGAGGAACAGATTTCTGGTGGATCGCCTAGGCCCTCGAATTCTGGTCGAGGGTCTCGAGATCAAGAGGGTGCCGGAGATCGGGAAGAGCGGCTGGAAGGTGCCGTTCAACAGCTGGGGAGGGAAACGCTCGCAGGAGCTGACGGACATCGAGAGAAGGAAACTGATGTTGATGGCGGAGAACGACGTGGGCCGAGAGGAGTCTGCGTTCGCGACAGGTCTGTTGATTTTATTTAAGAGTTTCCTTTAAACGATCGGAGCGAACGGTCGGAAACTCGCCAATGATCGTTTTCCACTCTCGAGAGGCGCGATATATTTCAGCGTCTTTACGCGTCGCGAATGTGGAGCGCGGCTTAACGCAGCCGGATCATCTGTGAAAAGTCTAAAGAAGAATAGACCGCGACATTTCATGCGTTACGTCTAATTTTAAACTGACCTTGCCAATTTATTCCCATCCGAAGGAGATCTGGAGGAGCCGATCGACGAAAAACGGAGCTCGAAATCGGGGAGCGGCAAGACGCGCGCCAGGTTCAACAGCTGGGGAGGAAAGAGAGCCGAGGATCCAGAAGACGCGGGGCTCGATAACGAGGGGGCGTACGACTACGAGGATGAGGAGGACAAGCGACGGTCGTTGACCAAGAGATCCAATCAAGGGTTGCAAAAGAAGGTGCGGTTCAACTCTTGGGGCGGCAAGAGGGACACGAGGGCTCGAACCTTTCTTCTGGACAAGGACTACGACCTGCCGAAGGAATTAATCGAGGAGGGGAAGAGCTTCTATCCCTGGAGCGGCTAAAACCTAGCGGATTACGAGCACGTTGCGTTTGGCCGTCGCTACGTTGAACCGATTCGCTGGACGTTTCGAAATCGACCGCTTACACGGAAAATCGAAAACCAAATTTCGCCCTGTCACGCTTCTTCGACTTCGTTTTCCTTCCTCAAAACTTTGCGTTACTTCCAATTTTCGATAAGAGCTTTCTCTCGTAACGGATATTATTTGGCCAAGACGATCAAAAGTATGTGTCTGGATGTGGTCTCGCGATCATTTCGGCATCGTGTCCTGAGCAATCACCGACGGATACTCGGGAGACGTGAATTTTGCCGACAGAGTTAGAACAGATCCGTTCGATTATCGACGATCAAAATGCTGACGATGCTTGACGATGAAAGGAATATTTTTGAGAGGTACGACTAATATCGAGGAAAATTTGAGTGCTTTATAATACCGATTGTTCTTACGATGTTCATTGAGCGATCATTGAATTTTATCTTGGTAATCGCCGGTGATAGTGTAACGGTATCGATCGTTTCTAAATATCGGAATACCGTCCTCTTGTTTTTCCGTGGCAAAAAACTTTTAATTTACGTAGAAGAACGTACGACTTACGACACGCGAGAGCAACGCGTGAATCAAATTGTGTGAAACCTATGTGAGTATTAGCTTACTGTAATAAACAACGAAACGCCTGATGTTAATTGAGTCTTCGTTACGTCTTTTCGTGAAATGCACAAAACTCTTAACGCCGCGGCCGTCTTCCGCGCGTTTTTCCAACTGGGAAAAATGGGGATTTCGATATTTTTAAGTATAAAACGCAGATCAAAAGATGTGAATATGTAATTAAATTAAATGTCACAATGGAACAAAGATAACCATCGTTGAATAAACTATTTTTAATCTAATCCAACTTCTTTCTCCTTCACGACCTTTGAATCGATGTGAAATTCCATGCGAGGTAAAGAGCGTTATAGAATCTTACCACGGTAACTATATTAAAAATTACAAATAAAAAACAACTATTTAAAATTTGTTCTCCACGATCGAAGACTTAAATAGCATCGTAGTGAATTGGATAGAAGTTTGATTAAAAATAAGGTAGTTGATATCATTATAGTGCGAATCCATTATCGATTAGGTTCACTAACGCGGATAAAAATACTAAAAATTAAAAGAAACAAGGTGCGCAGTGGAGGCAAAGTCATATATGCAGGATAAAAAACAACAATGATTCTGATCTGGAACAAAATCTGGATGACGAACAACGCGAAAGTTAATGATAATAGAATCACCTAAATGAAAATAGAAAGCTCTAATAAAATAAGGGAAGTACTTACTCGATTGCAGTCACTGTTTACAAACTTTGACAATGCACATAGGTTAGGAATCACGCCTCGCAGCGCACTACGAAGTCAGCCGCGTGTCGCTCAGGCTCGATCGTGCAAACGCGATGCGACAACCAATCGCAGCGTACATTGATACTCTTCCCTTCTCGCATTGGTCGAAAGGTCGCCATTCTCGTGAAAACGCGGCATCAACTTCTCGCCGCGAAAACAGCCGCCGATTTAAATTCAAATTGAAAATCTCGATGCAAGTTCTAAATGATTATCAATACTAAATTAAATAATTCTTTTCTCTTAAAGAAAGGACGACAAACAAAATTTAGTACAAAAATTGTTACGAAGTTTGATGTGCAGTTCCTTTATGAAACGAGAAAAAATCAGCGCGATTTGCATCGCTCTTTCGATACTCAAAACGTTTCAGTCGTAAACTCTTACTGTCGGCGCATAAAGTATCTTGCAAAGTTACAAGTTCAATCTACATCCAAACAATCGGCCATCGCGCAAGCTGTAATTAACATAATGATTTGCCTTTATTGATATGTGTCTCATCAATTGTACATAGACATATAGTTTATCTATACAATACACCGATGCGTGTATGCATAATACATTTTTTAAATCACACATATATGTATATATAATTTGTTTCCCACCGCCATTAATCGCTACGATAAAATATACGCGCTCTTCGAATTTCCATTCCGGCCGCGTCGATCCTCCGATGAAAATGCATCTCTAGGACAAGACGCCGCGGACGATCTCTCTCATCTCCCTTCGATCGTTCCTCGATCTTGCAAAAGAATAAATCTCAGACTAAAGTTTGCCTTTCCGTCGTGAAAGGCGAAGCACCAAAGGACCATGTTTAGATCTAGAAACTACTTTAAAGGGGAAAGCTCAGTCTGGACGTGGATCGAGTTCTTCCTCTCGTCGGGTCGATCCGTGGATCCGTACGTTTTTTTCATCGACTCTATTTTTCTCTACGGATCCTACCAAAATCTAAGTCCACCGACTCGTATACTTTCAAGCGGATAAAACACCGTGTACAATAAAATCACGTACCTCAACGATAAAACTATATTACCGTCCTGGTTCAAAAGGAAGGAAATCATTCGATCACGAAAAATACATTGGGAATTACAAATCGCTACAAGATCGCGGATCAACTCAACGTGGACCGAAAATCGTCGTTCACCGTGTCGGTCAACGAACGCACTTTCGTTAACATCCACCTTCATCACCAGCGAAGAACTTTGAACAACGATAAAGTGCGGTCCACCAATTAATCGGCATTACATCTCTTCCACATTCGTTCAGAGATACGCGCGGTACCCGTGTATCGTCTCGACGCGAGAACGGGGCGTTGAAAAAACGGTCCCCGGGTTTTTCGATCGACGCCGAGATCCAGACGATCTTAAAGCTCTCGTCACCTTGCAAGGTATCGATTGCGAGGGTTGTGCGTGAAAATCAATCGGTGGACCCTCGACGCCATCGTCGATCCCCTTTCATCCATCCGCCCATTCTCGCACGAATCATCAAGTCTCTAAACTACCGGCCACCCGCAGGTACTTTACGCGCGAGAAAGCGGAATTCTCGTGAAATCCCTGTCGCCGACTTGGACGATCCCTCGTGGAAACGCGGCTGATTCTCCATCGGCCGAGGCGCCACCCGCATTGTCCGCCATGGAAAGGGTCTGCGTGCTTCTTCCCCGAAGTAACGAAGTCTCTTCCCCGCTTTGAACTCTGAATTTCCCCATTCTCGAGACCGCGCCACGCCTTGGTCGAGGTTGGACGATCGACTTTACGTTTCGAAGTTCCGCGACAGTTTCGTTTACTCGATGCAAGCACGAGGGACTTTCTTCCGGCTAGAATTGGGAAGATCTTGGAAGGATATCGCGTAACGGACACGTTACAAAAGTAGATAGAGTACAGGAAGAATTCGAACGGGCAAGCGCCAATTACGAATCTCGATGTCTCGATAATCGCAATTCTGCTCTTTTGTGCGGTTATAATGGTTTACCGTATAAATGGTTTGAAAGGCATTCGATAGTAATTCAAGATGGATCTGCGGAAAAGAGAGTCTCGCCAAATTGAAAAAAAAATGGAAAAAAAGGTCTGCCTGGAATAAGGGTTACGCGTTTCCGTAAAGTTGAAAACACTCGAGGTCCACGGCGACCAAAGCATGGCGCTCCGTCGACTCGGCCTTACGCCTCGCCGGCTTACACAAATATATTATTATAGACATATCGACGGCTCAACATCCAGAGAAAAATATAATTCCTATCTATCGCGCGGTATACTAAATATCTCTTCGCCCATTTACCCTTAGCTTATAACCCAGCCCTATAGTTATATCCCCCCGGTTAGGTGGCCCTGGGGAAAATCGAGAAATCGCTCCGTCGCAACCGCCTTCCGCTATGCGTCTACGAACAAAGAGAAATGCTCTCGCCTAAGCAACGGCTAATCGTACGTAACTAGCGTTAATACTGATGTAGGCTTCTTTGAAATACTCGTCCGTCGGCCAGGCCTCCCCTTCCTCCTCCTCCAGCACTTTCCACCACTTCCCACCCCCTTCCACCCGATCGCGGGGCACGCTTCAACGACGCTTCTTCCTTCTATTATACACAGATGGGGGCCGGTGACGCCGTGCAACGACGAGAACTCAAAACATCGTCCTCCAGGAAATCACCCCGGTAGCGCAGCTTCCGGTGGACGGTGGACACCGGTCCGTAGAACACCCCGGGATCGACCACCACCCTGTCTTTTACACACTTTTTTTTTCTCTAACTAGATCGGCTTAGTCGTTTAAGGGAGACGCTTCTTGCAACGATGATACTTTCTAAGAGCAGCAGCACTACTGGATATCTGGAACAGAGTAACGGTTGAAGCCCTCGGGACTGTCGGTGGCTTGGAAAAAGCAAGCTGCCAAATTAAATCAAACGAGTGTAAGGGGGCAAACCGAAAGCTTCATTGAGACAGACGTCCCTTCGTCGCTGTGCGACGTTTCTTCCAATCGTTTCAGAATTATTGCGTAAACGCGTAAAGCTACTACGATGGAAATAGTTTCAACAAAGTTTAGCATCGTCGTAACACGGTTTTTGATACCATCGGTAAAACAGGGAAAGCATTCGTTTATGGCGGTTAATTCCACGTCTACCGGCATTACGATTTCGTGCTTCCGTTGGCTCAGAATAACGAGCGGTATTGAACAATGCGCCGCGGCGCGTCCAGCTGAAAGAAACTTGGAAAAGGAAACTTCCCCGTCATTACGGGTTTGCCGCTGTTGAACGGATAACGCGAAGCTTTTTGTTCGAAATGTCGAGGGGGAGCGCATAAAAAACAAACTTGTACGAGTAAAACGAAGGAACAAAAAGGCTGGAAGCAAAAATAATATTATTGGTACGTCGGCGACGCATCCAGCGCTAAAAATGCAGAAAAAGAGGACGGATAGCACAGACAGTTTCAAACCATCAAAACACTACAACATCGTTGAGAGACTTGGCACAGACATTCCTACGAGAAGAGAGAGATTGCGAGTGTCTCGCTTTTCTACGTGACGCGAAAGAAAAGTGTACGATGAGTTTGAAGCGAAGACTCTTCGATACCAGGACGAAAAGATTGGGCATACGGTATCGATGATTTAGCAAGCGACTTTTCCGCAATTCAAAGTAAAGCCAGAATGTCGTGGAAAGTAAAGTTTAAAGCGAGGCGTGTACAAGTGATATACAGAAATGACAGTGGCCCGTTAATAGAGAAACTTGCGAGAATAAATCGTGTCGGTAAACACAGATACAATGGATCGGACGTACACACGGAGACAAACAAATCTGCACGGCACACGGAGTAGCAGCGGAGGAAACCGACGAGTTGTCGCAACACGGTTTTCCAAATATTTATTCCTCTCAAAACACTCGAAAGCCTACCGACGTTTCTGCCCATCACCGACAATTTTCCATAATTTCTACGTCAGCCTTACATTGGTTCTTAACTCGGGCAAAAATGACTACTCGAATAAAATTCATTTATAGATTAAATCTCGAATGAAAAAATAAAGGGACGAAATGAGGAAAGGGAGAAAAAATTTGCGTACAGTACGCGTGAAAAAACGTTTCGCTATCGAACGTGGCAAACAACTCGCCAAAGCTTCCTCCGCAAACGTTTCCTCCACAGAGTGTCCAAGGAAGTCGAGAAACATCGTCCGCGAACATACAGTACGATCGAGTGTCGTGTTTTCTAACGAATTTAAACGGCGGCTCTTCGTCCGAATTACCTAATGACGTCGAGGAATCTCCATCCATGCCGATCCTTTCGATGTTATCGAACACGCTTATTAGCGGGATGTCCTCCTCGTACGGCGCCCACTTTTTGCCCCTGACCCCAACGAACTTCCCCCGAATCTCCCATCGTGGATTTTTCTTACCGCGCATCCCGAAATACCTGAAGGGCGATCGCTTTTCGACTGGGTACGGCACTAGCCCGTTTCTTCTATCGCTCAAGCCTGCTCGGGGAAATACAACGTGGGCCAATGTCATCGATTCGAACTCAATATCGGGACGATGGGAAAAAAGGGAACTCGGCGTAAATAGCCCGCTATTTATCCGTACGCCGATTGAAAACAATCGGTCAACGACTACGGGAGAGCCTACTCCTTCTCCCACGTCCTTCCGGGGATCGCGTAAATCGTCGGAAAAAAAAATCGACATAAATCCTCCGCCTTCTTTTTATGCACCTCCTAGCGGCAATTATGTGACATTAAAGAAAAGGAGGGTATGCGCTTTTGAAGAAAAAAAAAAAGAAAAAAAACGAGGGTACGGGCTATTGAAAGAGTATCGAATCAATTAGCGCATATAGGACGTTCGTATCTTGGCAGAGCTCGTAGTTCCGTCGACGATCGCAACGTGGCCCGGGCATTACCTTGGAAGTCCACCGTCGACCTGTCGAAATCCGGATTGGCGGCGTAGGTCTGTCCAACGTTTCTCTTTCCTCTCATGCCCTGAAAACCCATCGGCCCCCGTTTGTCCGTGTCCTTCTTACCCCTCATCCCTTGGAAACCCATTGGCGCCCTTTTGTCGTAATCAAGCGGGTCCAGGACGTAATCCGTGTAAATGTCCAGCGGCACCTTCTTGCCCCTCATACCCTGAAGCACGTTTCCACGAAGGTTCATGAGAAAAGATGTCTCTTTACGGAGATAAAGGCGTTAATGAGCAGAGCAGAGTAGCGAATGGGATCAACGAAAATGTTAAACTACGAGTGCCTCTGTACTTGTATTACTAAGTATATGCCCTTACAAAAAGAAAGAGATTGATGAAAGAGATTAGAAATTGATTTTGGATTGCGTGTGATTTCGGTCGGAGAAATATTAATACGCGTTTAAGCGGGATAGCGGAACGGAGGAATTGATTTGGTCACTCACCTGGAAACCCATGACAGCCCGCTTCTCGAGTTCCTCTATTTCCTCGAGCACCGACTTCTTACCCCTCATTCCCTGAAATCCCATCGGCGCTCTCTTCTCCAAGTCGGTCGGAATTTCTTCTTTCCTTCCTAGCATACGTTGAATGTTCGTCGCTATTCCCCTCTTTTCATAATCATCGTGGTACTCGACTAAGTTCGTTTTCTTGCCCCTCATACCCTGGAATCCCATCACGGCCCTTTTCTCGATCTCGTCCAAGACCTGCTCGTGCAAAATCAATGTGGATGTTTCTCCTTAATTTTGATGAGCACGGGAGATATTTAGTGCGCGCTAAACGAACAGCTTGTTCTGCGATGAATATAATGTATCGTTTCGCCGATAAATTTCTATGGATATCGTACTCTTTGCGGCCCTCAAACCATTTTACATTGTATTCGACACTAGATATTCTACAATATGTGGTTGAACACATTAGATAAGTTTCCACGTTATTTTTAACGGACACGAGACAAAGCGCAAAGTTACTAAGGACCACGAAGCTTTTCGAAACCGTGGAGGTTCGTCGGGTCCGCAGTAGTACAATCCCATCGCGAGTCAGACGGCTACGCATAGGAACAAAAGGCGATAACGGGCATGGAGCGTTCCCTTTAAATATGTCAAGCCAATTAACTCCGTGGAACGACGATTAGAAAAGTTTACGCTATTTAAACTGTACTTCACCGAGCGTGTACCCGCATACTCGAAATGACATAATAGATGAAAGTTACACACTTGAAAAGTCGGCATATAAAAAGCTATTGAAATTACCTACGGCCAAAAATATCTCGCGTATCTCTTCGTGAAATTTTATTTCTCAGCAAGAACCAAAATGTCGACACGATTATTCCTACGCGCGTTTCTACAGTACAGCGCTAAAATTTGAAGGTTGCGCAAGCGGATACACAACCAACGTATATTTCATAAAAATCTATTCCCCATTAGATACGGATCCTGCACGGAATCTATCCTCGATTTGCTAAAAATATCTATTCTCATCGCATCCAACCAGGCGAGCCCATTATGGATGCAGTCGCGGATACATCGCTAGCCCCTGGCGAGAAAATCCCCGAAGTGCCAGTTCCCGATCTACTTTAACCATTTGGCCGAGTTAGCGCCTCGCGGGTCGGCAATTAAACGCATCTCGTTTCCATGCCGGCCAGTTCCAATCGTGGCTCACCTCCTCGAGCAACTTCTTGCCCCTCATTCCCTGGAATCCCATGGGCGCCCGCTTGTAATACTCCTCCTCCAGCAGCGCCTTCTTTCCCCTCATACCCTGGAAGCCCATGGGTGCACGCTTGTCGTACTCCTCGCGAAAGTAAGAATCCTCGAAGTCGGGCATAAGGTATTCCTTCTTCCCCCTCATGCCTTGGAATCCCATCAAGGCGCGTTTATCAAAATCCTCGTGCTGCAGCTCGTCCTCCGCATCGGTCGCGACGACGTCCTTCTTGCCCCGCATACCCTGCAGCCGTAAAACGAGACGTTCTTTCGCCCTGTTCCGACAACCTACACGTTTCCTAACTGTAAAGCATCATTTTCTGGGCGTCATAACTTTCGCCATCGCGTAAAAATTTTATTCCCTCTATCCAGCATTTTATGAAGGAAAACTCTCGGAATATCGATCGGCGGGAATGCAGATTGATCTTCTAGGATTATGTCTGGACTACTTTTATGGTATTGTATTATGCGCGCGACACGATGGAAATCTCGTCGCTACCATCCTCGCGGATTGATCGTTCCAGGATCGTTCCTCGGCTACGGTTACGACGTTGTATCGTCAAGGGTGCGACTAAAATCTCGGTACTCGGATCGATCGAATTTGCAGCATGATCGAGCAATTACGTTTACGTGTATCATAGCGTCACCGATGCTAGGGGTTCTTTAAATATTCGTGGCGCGGCGCACGGTGAATTCTTACCTGAAAGCCCATGGGTGCTCGCTTTTGAACCTCCTCTTTCGAAGACGTTGGGTCTTCTTTCTCTCGTACCTCATGAAGATCCGTCAGGGCACGTTTGCTGAAGAGCAACGGAGGATCCTCGGCGAGCGAAGATGTGCCCGAGATGATCAGCAACAGCAGCGAACCGATGAACATTCTGAAAAGTCGCATTGCCAACATTGACATCGCATCGGAATTACATCGCAGAGACCCGCATTCTCAAACTGACGTTTAATATTTAACGAGAAAGGACGTGTTCAGCCTTTCGTATAACATCAAAAGCGCGGATAGAATTTTTCATGGGCGAATCACAAACGACGAAACGGTTGGTTTTATTCCGAGAACTATTTAAACTGGCAAAGCCTGCGAGCCAGGCTGAGTACGATCGTGCAGAGTGTATATTAAAGTTTCAATAATACAATGGAACATCGCACGCTATCCGCCCACGGCCTCTCTGTGGAGGATCAAATTACAAAAATAAAGTTCGAGTTAAAGGAAATTTGTTTTGACAAACAGGAGCAAATTTCCGGGAAAGCGCGTTTGGTATCTCCGTGCATAGGAATGCGGGAAGAGAGGATCAAAGGGACGATCGAGGAATTCCCATGGGACGCGTGGATACGGAATGTCGAAAGAGTTTGACGGATATCAGCCAGATATGAGGGGTGCGTCGTCTCTTCGAGAATGAAATGACGGACAGAGGATACGTGCAAATCGCGGACAGCCACCTTGCAATGTGCCAGGATTCAATTTGGCGGGCAGCTCGATTCGGAGTTAACTTAGCTGTGGCAATATCGAGGGAATTTTTGACGTTGAAACTTCGAGCATGCCAAATCCGATCTGCTGATCATGGATCTAGGTTTCGCTAGACTCGACCTCTCGTCGAGTCGTTGAAAGCTAAAATTTTATTGGTCTAAAGGACCGGTGATTTGATTAAATCGCAGTGACGAAATTCAACCTACCGGCAACCCTTCGGTAAATTCAATGACGCAAGTTTTAGTATCGTCCATCCTCATCTCCCCTCCGAAAGTCTTTCGGAATGGCAAAAAAGGGAGAATAAAATCAGGAGAAAAAATAGGATGGAGAAAGAAGAAGCACGGTTGTAAAATAGAAGAAAAAACGAATATCATGTTTCAACCAGATATACAGCGATGGGAGGAACAAACTATTCACCGATTGATGGGCGAAAAATGGTGAAAAACGAGCACTCGTTTAAAACGCGAATAAAATCATAATCTTTCGACCGGTTATTTTTAAATCATTCAACCATACGCCATGGGATACGAGTAAAAATAATAAACGACCATCGATGTAAATCGTCAAAATTTAAGTTCGAACCACGGTTTATATATCTCTGCCGTGTACTTTGCGAATAATAAAAACAGATATATCCGCAAAAATAAAGTTATTCCTTTATTTCCAAAGCTCGATTTAACTAAAAATTTGGATCGCATACTGGAAACTTGCTTCGCGATAAAACGGCAGTACCCAATCGTTATGTATAACGCGAATATTCGGATGACCGAAAGGACGATCCCAGTGACCCATTCCTCGTGGATCGCGCATACATTTCGACGATCGAAATGACCATCTCGTTACTTCCCAATTAGCTTGTCGATAATTCCTACGTATGTTTAGCCGGCGGTAGAGCGGCCTTTACGATTACGGTGTTAACGATCGGGTCAGTGCAATCTTCGGATGGCCGATCGGTGGAAATTCGGTGGGACTGGCTCTGCTTTAATGAGACGACACCGCAAACGAATCGGCTAGGTACACACGCGCGGCTTTGCCGTTCCAAGGGAAAATTGGCGGGCGGCGTAACGAGCGCATCGCCGCGGCAAACTGGCCGCGGGCTTTGAAAAATGTTTAATCCCAAATTTCTATTTCCATTTTCCATTTTACAGATGCCCCTCCCTGCTGGAACACGCTTGTCGGCCGCTAGCGCGCGTTTTAATGATCCAGGTGGCTTTAACGAGTCGCGATTACAGAATCGTCTTAATTATCGCTGATTATGCAGGTCGAAACGTCCGGCGTAAAACGGATCACGGACTTCGCCCTTCTCTGCCCTCGGACCTCATTGCATGCGCTTACGTTCGACTCTGATTTTCCGGATTATGGAGAAAAAAATATCGATCGATGTCTCGTTCGAGTTTTCGCAATTTCGTATTAAGAAAAAAAAAGATTGTTGCGATATAACGAGACTATCGAGGAGAGTAGGGAGTATAGTTGTATCGTTTACTCGAAATTCTATCGCAAAAATTGAGTCGAGCAATTAATATTCAAATTTGACGATGAAGCTCGATGAGCAGCACTCTTCGGTTCTTTTTAATCGTTTCAGCCGACGCTTAGTTTCTTCCGCGTTAAAGACAACGCGACGTGCCTCGAATCGGCCGATATATTTCTCGCGACGTATATTAGACTGTTGCGGTGAGATTTATTGTGCGCCGGAAATATTTTTCGCGCGGTAATCTTCGCGTGTGCACCTCCTGTAAAATGAAACTGCGGATGCGAGGTAATATCCGCGGCCCGGAGATACTCCGATATCGGTCTACTTCGGAACGACAGGAAGCAGCAAAAGATTCCAGGAGAATATCCGAATATTTCACGCCTTTACTTAACGAACGTTCTACTATTCAACCGTATAAAAATACGCGTTCTCCGTTTCCTGGTTAATATTCTTCTTGGATGAACCAAAATAATGCGAGAAAGCCTACATAGAAAGCTCTCTTTCTTCTAGCCGTGCGCGTTATAGATTATAAATATCGATTAAAATACGCTGGTAAGCGAGACGTATGCTCTTAAAGCAAGAATTTCATTGTTCAACGAATTCGTGGAGAGACACGTGGAGCTTCATAAACGGCCAGCACGATGCACGAGTATAAGCACTCGGTAATTCCAAGTGTGAATCGTCGGCCGAGAAAACCGCAAGTTTGGATCCTCAACGAGGCACGTCCTCGCCCTCGGGTAATCGGGCAGCATCGTGCATTGCTTTGTAAGTTTAAACGGCTCTGTAAACCCCGACACTCGGCTGCCTTAATTAAAACGGCTCGATATCGTGACTCGGCCGACGTCGCCTCGTTTACGCGCGACGCATGCCTCCCAACCCTTTCGCTCGTCCACTCGAAATCGGATAATACCTTCGACGCGGTTAAATCGTGCACGATTAAATAATACACGATGCTCGAAAATCGTGGATCCTAGAAACCGGCTTGTATTTTCTAAAAAAAAAACACGCGTTCTCGTCCCAATATCCGAATGATCCGTTTCTTAAACGATATTAGGTGGATTATATTATTGATCTTAATTTAAAATTTTTCTACGCTATGCTAGTTCGCGAACTCAACGACGAGCAGGGTCGTACACGAGACGTATCTTCCTGGAAGCGCGATGTTCCGCTCGGTCCGCTTTAAAAACATATCGGCGCACGTCGGATGTATCCGCGTACGTCGACGTCTGTTCCTGCGTGGCCAACATTTTTACGAATTCACGCGTTCTTCACATCCTACGCCGTGAAAGCGAAGAGCCGGTGTGCTTATCGATGAGAATTCTCGAGGATTCTTCTTAGCGATTCTCCTCGCGATCTTGTAAAAACCTTTCCACGGAATCGACAAAATCGAGATTTTCCACCTGCTCGGGTGCTGACGTCGATGACCGAAATTTAAGGAACCGAATACATCTCGCGTAAATCGCGTTTTAGGAACGCGACGGTTGATTAATTATTTCGAGCGATACCGTCTTCTTGGAACTGCGCCTACGAACTTCTGCTAAAAGTGCGATGTTACAGCCTGCTCTCACGTACGAGGGAGTGAAAATGTTTCCGGTCAGCGAGCCTTTTCATTGTACCTTTGCACGCGTAGAAACAGCAATTTTGCAAATGAATATGCGCGCAAAAGTAAGGAGCGCCGGGATTTTATATCTTTGTGTTTCATATTTGCATCAGCCTTGTGCCCGAGGCCGATCTAAATTTATTCCTCTCTCTTCCTAATAAAATTAGGTACGAACATTCGAGTATGCTGTTCAAGCGTGGTAAGCGTGCCGTCAGAACCTCGTAGGAAGTTTTGCACGAACTATACTTCCAATATTTTTCTTCGCGCACGGTTAAGAGAAGGAACGATACCCGCGATAAAACTACATTGGGCCGTTGTCGTCGAAAAGTTAGCCCTGGATCTGCTTGTAGAGCCGAGCTGAATTGGAAGTTAAATAAGGGATCGAGCTAAAAAGTGTCGAACTTTTAGCGGCTTCGATCGCGATGAAAGTTCGGCCGGATATCGTGGGTGTAGAGGGGCGCACGTGCGTAGAGTGATACGTTTCGCGTTGATTCGCGATCAAAAATGCTTTATGGATGGAGCGAAAGGAATCCCCTATCGAAAGTTCTCGTCCGCGAGAATCTTAATTTCTGGATTAACTTTTCAAGGATTAACGATATTTCTACCAACTTTTTCTTCGGTGGATTAAATCGTCTCGCGGATGGACGCCCAAGGCACCACTTTCTTTTTGTTCGTTACCGCGTTCTATTGCAGGCAGATTTTTAAATTTCCATTTCAGAAATAGTATTAATGATCTCGGAGACCCTCTCTTATTTAACCAGGAATACCGAACGAGCAAACTCTCTAGTAAAACGTCTTGAAATTTTGCGTAAAACTGCTTCGACATTTCCCGAAGTTTTCGCATAACTTTACCTCGTGCGACGTTACGTGAAATTTCGCCAACTTTCGATTGCAAGGTCGCGCAAGACGGCTTTCCAACTGCTCTCTTTCCAACTCCGTCCAAACTCCCCGCTTTTTTCGCCATAGCTGCAAGTCAGCCAGCGATGAATCAACCGCATTCACTCGTTAGCCATAGAAAAAAAAGTACTCGGATCCCGCGGTACTTATCCATGTTTTAAAGAGAAATATTACCAGCGACGGGATGAGATACCGCTATTAAGCTGACGCGCGTGTCGCGAGACGAGAACACGTCGGTCGTCCTTCTCCGTGGACTCTCGCGTTTTGCCCCTTTTTACCAAGACCAGGGAAAAAACACGGAAGGTATCGCGTAATCGTTATTTTTTATCTCCAGGCTCCTACCATGGATAATTATATTTATGGATAATACAAACCGTTTGGAACCGTCGTTGATAATCGTATGTTAAATACACGTCAAAATACGTGGCTCAGTTTTGAGATATCGAAGGAAAGACCGTACACCAGCGAAGGTAGCGTATTTTAAATATTACGTCCACGAGGGAGAAAGCAGGGTAGCGTGAATCTGACTTGTGAAGCCTGTTGGGAGATGAAAGTAATTAAGGCATGCGCGAATACTCTCTACAAGCTGCATTTCGTTCGAAAGAAAAATATCTACTCTCGGTACGGATGCGCATATCGCATATATTATACTCCGAGAATAATTAAAAGCCTGTGGATACGCTTAACAGTCGCTACATCCCGCATGAATAATTCCAAATGAGCCGGCTCGCATTCGTAAAGCTGGTGCGTTACTGGCGCGCGTTTCAATGTGCCGCTGCAAGGACAATAGTCCGGAGAACGAGACGTTCTCGCGTTCGGATTATAGTCCACGATATTGCTCGCAGTTGCGAAATAGAATAGAGGCATTAACATATGATAAGCAAGGAGTAACTTTACTTCGAGGCATACACCAACTACCTTCCGGCAGCCTCGTTCAGTTCGACCGGCTCGCAAAGTTATCGGCGCGTATTTTATGCAAATCGTATTAATCCCGTAGCGCCATGAACTGTCGAGGTAGAAGCTACTCTCTTATTTGGATTAAATGCATCCAAAAGTACTCCCTGTTCCGATCACTTTTTAATCTTCCAACAGCCGTGCAAACGTGCAATTATTCTGCTGAAATCCTTTCAAATTTCAATACCGATTTATAGAACTTCCGTAAAACGCAGGTTTTATTCGATTTTCAATCGACCATCTTCGACTTATCGTCCACTAAGTCAAATTTACAACGTCCGTAAGAAGAAGTTGTAGAAAAATTCCATTCACGGTATAATATTCCGCTTGAAGTTATAACGATCAGAAGAGGCCCGTGGAGGGAGGATCGAGCATAAACTAGCATACGAACACTTTCAACGAACACTCCGAGTTACAGAGAATATCCGGGAACGGAATCTTTCGTAGCGAGTCCCCGAGGTACAAAGGATATAGGAGGACAGAACGATTTATAGAAATTGCTCTAAACCACGAAGCATCCTTCCGAAAATACAATATCCTTAGACGGTCTTCGTACGTCGAGAACCTCGTTAGTCGTAGTCTTAAATAGTTTTCCAAAACGCAGACCGAGTTGCTCCCATGGAATGAAATATTTCTGAAAAATATACGATATCTAAAACACCCGATGGACGGTCGAAGAAATTCCCTTGGGGCGCTTTTGCGATATGAAGAACTTTATAAAAATGACGAGTAGTACATTCCGGAAAATGTCACTCGTAAAAAATATTAAACGTTGAAATACCAAGAAGCCTTAATTTAGCCGATTTAAGTTTGACGAACGACAGCTTGGTAAAGTACATCCCGCGAATAGCGTACGCGATGCGGGAAGAAAATTTTCCAAGTCCAGCAAGTGACATCACCGGTCGGTCGAAGCGAACCGGCGAGGTCGGCCTCCTGGTGGAGCAAACCGAGCGAGGATCTGAGCTCGGCTGGAAGGGCCACGAGACTCTGTGAACGCCATGGAAGTTGGCCGGGTGGATAAGCGGACAGGGGAGAGAGACGGAGGGCTTCAAGGTACCGAGCAGCCCCTTTCTCTCCACAGGGCGGTCACTCGTGTAATCATTCTAAACGAACTCACACCCCGCGTCTTCCACTTAAAGTCGATCACCTACGATCGTTCACGTTCTTTTACCCTTTGAAGCTGGCGATACGCAAAGCTAGAAATTTTCCGATGCGATCCTTTTATTGCACAAATTCTTGTCAACGGCCATCGAGGGTTTCAAAGGTCTTCTACGGAGAAGGTAAGTCGCCTAGGATCTGTTTATTCGATCATCTTGAGGAACTAGAAATTCGAACCGGGGTGCACGGTGATATCAAGAGTAGAGCAGCTACCGAGAAACTGCGTCTACGAGTCGCGAGTAACGCAAAGTTACGTGCATGAATTTAGACGGGAAAGGTCGCGGAGGTTCGACAAATTTTGCGCCCACTCCTGATTATTTCATTTACGAAAGTCCTCCCCAGGAAGAGTCAAAGCGTCCGTACGAACCGATTGAGCGGCACGCAGTGCGATTGCGTCGCGTGCCACTTTTCAATATTTCTGCAGCCAGCCGTGGCACTCAAACGATTAAATCAACGTCGGCACGAGGCCCTTTGGGAGCTACCGTGGCGTACTGGGCAGACTTTCAAGCGGAAAACGCGGTTTCGAATTCGGTCCATTAACTTGATTTTTCCATCTAATTTCTGAGCTATAAATCGAAATCCGAACTCGATATCCTTACGATTAATACTGTTACAGGATTATAATCCGGTGTAGTGGTATAAATTTTGAGCAACAGCTATTTTGTCGAGCAGCCTAAATTTTCGAAATAATATAAACGAGCAAGAAAGGAAACAAAAATTCTTATCTCGAGCTTTGCATCCCAAAGCCAGAGAAGAAGAAATGGTATTCCTACGCAAACTCGTTGACGGTGATCGATCGCTGAAAGAAAAAATTTTATTACGAGAATGTGACATTTTCTGTACATCCAAACTATCCGGTAATAAGGCATCCCTCGGTAACGGAACCTCTGATGCGAATTACCGAAACGCGTGTCCAACACGAATCGCCATTAACAAGACTCGTTTCAACGAAAATGGTACACGCCAAACTGTATGTTCGAATGCAAATGAAACTTCCTACTCCAAGTTATTTCCGTAGCAAGCCTAGAACGAGGTACGTACGCTTAAATAAATGAAAACTTATTTCGCCGGGGGCCGACGAAAAACATTTCTTGCGCATAAATCACGATTCTGCAAAATGAATAAATAGCGTCGACAAACGAGAATAACATCGCGAGGTACGTCGAGGTGAATACAAACACGGTAATATCGATCGAATGAAAAATCAAGAATCCTGCGCGGAGATGGGAAACATTGAAATTGTCTACGTTTCAACGAAAATTCTCAAAGGGAGATATCGAAATGAGGGGCGGAGAAAAGAGCGTAGGTGTAGGAGGATCGTTTAAAGGGGCCAAAGGACGGGATAGAGGCAACCGTAGCCGGTGCGTTTCACAGTGGAGCGATGATTCTGCTGAAAGTCGCATTCCGCGAGTGCAATGCCGCGAATGCGCTCGATACCGTGGCAGAATGCAAGAAAGTCGTCCAGCACGGCCGAGGGTCCCATTGTTCATAGAGAAATGTACATCGTGGTACGACCCACTGTGGCAACGGCGAGCACGAAGCTCATTTGTATATTTACGATTACTGGAGCCAAAACGGGAAATATTAAAAGTAGGAGTAAAGGGAGGAGCAAATGAACGACCGTACGTGAGATATTAAAACCGCTGGTAAATCAATGAATGCAACGACGCTCTAAAGATACGAATGACGCGGTGTTAATCCAAGTATCGAACGCTACTCGAATTTATTTAATAGCTTTAGCGAATAAATTCGACTCGAATTAAAAGAAAATACTTATATCCTCTGTAACAATCGTACTCGCAGAATTCCCACAAAACCGTAAAGCGCGTATGTTTGGCGTTCGTGCCAAGTTTGTCTGGTAATCGATCGTAAAGCAAAGTGTATAGAAAACGATGAGTAAAAATGAATGACCATAGATGCAAACCAGTTGAATATTCCCGCTTGATAACGAGCAACGAAACAACGAAGCAACGGAACAGATTCCACGAAGGATCCCTTCGATATCAAGGCAGAATGCGTCGAAGTCGTTCGACGTGGACAACGGATCTATTGTTTATAGAGAAATGCACGTTGCGGTATGACGCGTAACGCGAAAGCTGGCCTGCCTCTCTTTCTCTCTCGTAACGCCAGTTCTCTCGTAAAGCCGGCGCCGAAAATGCGGTACACCGATGCGAGAATTCGCACCGAATCCGAGGCGCCCCCCTGTTTTTTCCTCCGTAACCGCGTCTTAATTTATGCCACTGGTGTTAAAGGCGCGTTTAAGCCCTCGAGAAACTCCAGAACCTCCGATTTAACGACTCCGTAGCCGCCGGGATCTCCTCGACTGCCCGTAAAAATCGCCCTGCCTCTTCCTCCGTTGGAGAAATCCTCGAAGTACGATTTCCCTCGCGGATCGAGGTCTCCGCCCTATGATAACTTTCTGCCCTCTAAGGGAATAATTCCACGAAGGAAATACCGGAAGGGTTTGCAAAGGTTTGATCGAATAAATCTCGAATAAAGTGGAAGGACATTGGGGTACAGCGGAGGAGAGCATTCAAAATTAAAACTATCCGTTTAAATTTCGAAGCAGGAACGCGGATCAAGAGTTTATTTTTCGATTGAGAAGTCGTCCGTACTCCGTGTCTCCCCGCGAGAGAATTGTATCGGACGTAAAGGAGTAAGGCGAGATCTGACGATAATTTACTTGGTTGGATTTGAGATAAAATTAAAGTACAGCCGAACAAAGTGGGTCGAGATCTGAATAAAGCATCGTGGGAGGGTGGCAAGGTGTATTTAAGCTGGCCGTAATTTAGAAAAGATACAAAACCGCGCCGGTTTATCGGCACGCCGCGCCATGAATCTCAGTAATTACAAGCGGCATTAACCTTTAGGGCGAATTATATATCGGGACTTGGTTTGGACTTTTGAGCATTTCGGGCGAACTACCCCACGCAAATTGACGCGGAAGAAGATTCATTATACCCATAATATGCAGAATGACGCGGTCTTTCGAGCACGAATATTCATCGGAAGGATGCATTTGGAAATAAAAATGCTTGCGCGCTGTACGCGCAAATGCACGAAACCTTTTATCTGAAACTTTTATTCGTTTCAATCAATGCGCGCATACTCTTCGTCCAATACACGAATCTACCATTATCTAAAATTAAACGCGTGGCTCCTCTTTTCAATATTCTTTATGACGCGAACATACTAATATCTCCTAAACTCGATATTAAAACGCAACTTTTTCGCATGGAGATAATGAAACAAAAATTGTAATCATTCAACGCATCACGAAATGAATTACGTGGGCGTCCTCTCCGCACGCCTTATTCCAATAACGATGGAAAAATCGTGTAAACTAATATCTACGTATGACTACCGGTCTCACAAAGCACTGGTACCTCGATGGAGCGAGCAAAAAGTGGACCACAATTTTCTAATTTACGCAGCATTTCATCTCCAACGCAAGCCCTCTTCAGGTATATTTCTTCCAACTATATATTATACGGAAAAGTAAAGAATACCGTGCAAGCGAGATGGAAGATAACCGAGTGTAAAGTCACGCGTTATAAATAATGCCAAAGGCGTACGACTAATATCCAAATATTGAAGCTACGAAGATAATTCGGCTAAAGACGAATCGACCATGGTCCTCGAGCAAACTCAAACAAAGTCCTTAACAAAGTTTTAGCAGCGTTCGAGCAAAATCGGGCGATTAGTTCGAGGATGGGAACACGTCGAAGTCCCCGACTACGAATTTCGCCGCGATATCACATACAACCGATGTAACTTCATTATCGGAGAGGAATTCTCGATGGAAGTCGGGCCACGGTGCAAACACGAATCTGCGGAAGCCGTGTCTTCGCAGGACGAATGTGTGTATAAACCTGCAGATGCAGGTGGAAAGCTAGGAAATCGCACACAGAAGGGGACCGCTGGCATACACTGAATAGGAATGCGAGCTTAACCCGAAATCAAATTTCCAGAATCCAGCTGGAAGCGTCTCGAAGAGGCGGAATTCTCCCGGCCCACTTCGCCACTTTCCGATGTAGACTTTCCCGTACGCTCGGCATACCGCCCACGGTGGAACGCCTTATAAAAGCGATGTCTAGGTAATTCGCGCGAGGGAAGGAGGACGCGAATGAAATCCGCGATTAGAATAATCGAATAATATTCCTGAATATCCATATCGAATTGTGAGTACTCGTGGAAATTGAATCGCCAAAGTATTTTTTTATTCTTATCTTTTCGATTTACTTTGTCCTCTGTCCCATCGCCCTGGAAAACGGATATTTGAGAATCTGGGTCTGTAAGTTCCTTAGTGTCTACAGAAGGTAATACAAAAGTTCCTATCGTTCATCTACCAGCGGAATTTATTCATTTAGCTGCAATATATAGGTACCAAGTTCGGTTTCTGCATCGATGAGAGCTATCGCGGTTCCGTTGTCTCGTAAGTCGGACTCCTCGAAGCTTTCCTCGCTGCGATGAAGCCAAGACGTATTGTTCTATAAAACCGGCATCGAGAAACTCTCGTAAACGTCCATTCTTCAATGCCGGTTTGTATAACTCTTGCTCCATTTTGGAAAAGCAGCTTCTTCTGCTTTTGGCGCTTTGCATACCCGTCGGAAATAGGAATTCATTCGTGTTAATGCAAATACAGAGAGAAGGGCCGTACTGTGCGGAGATGCAAGATAAATTGGATTCAAGCTGAAAGCTTGAAAAATCTTCTTGGAGGCGAGAAGGTTATTACGGGCAGCCGGTTTGCACGGTTGGCCGCTATGTTTCATGAGATCGTGCTTGGCAAACGTAAATAAAAACAGCGGCGCGATTATTCGCACTAATCACGAGAAATAACGTCGCGTACGAAGAATATTATGATGTACAGCACGCGGTTATACGAGGAGACCGTACTCGATCTAATGTGCGAAGAAAGATGATACTTATCGAGGAAGCCGCGTCCCACGTATTCTGCTTTCCCCCAAAACTTGATGGAAAGTTTACATTAAAGATTCAATTACCGAGTTATCAAACTAGAACGGTCTTGTCGAGGAACAAATGTCATAGGTGGTTCGACATTCGATCTCTCAAACATCTCCCACGATCGCACACAACGAACCGTGAGTAACGGATTTATCGGTGCGTATAAAGGGATTAGGCCAACAGGAGGAATCAATCCAGGCCAAAGTTCGTTATCATTTTCGCTTAATGGGATGTCGGCCTAGCGAGGAATCAAGCGCGAGTAGACGCGAAATTAATGTAATCGCACTTGAACTTCCAAAAGGACATTTCCATAATGGAATCGTGTAACGATAATATTGAATCGCGTGCCGCTGCGGTGGATTGCGCCTTGATAAGCTTTATTACCGGCAATTAGCCGTAACGCCAACGAAACCGCACAAATTTCGTCAAAAGAGCGGCGGGACGAGGGACCGTGAGAAGAAAAGGGTCGCCTGTTGCTCGCAGCGGCAATATCCACGGCATATGTGCCAACGACATTTTACCCAATTACGACATTTTTTCGAACGATCGGCCAAAACGTCGGTGATACCGTACGATCGAAAAAGCTTCGGAGTAAAGGGCCGGAAGAAAGTAACGTTTTATACAATTGCCCGTTTTTCGCTACAGCCACAGATGTGGAATACGCGTAAAGGGCATCGTGCCGAATTATGAGAATTTATCGAGCAATTAGCCAAAACGCTAAGGACGCCGTGTAAAATTCGTCGAAAATTCACGGAAGCAAAGGCCCGTGAAAAGATAACGCTCCGTGCGTTGCCTGTTGCTCGCCGCAGCAATATCCGTGGAACACCAGCCGATGACATTAGCGCGGTATTATGGGAATTTATCGAGCAAGCTACGTTAATTATAACGAAACCGCAGGAAAACCGTAGACCCATACTAAACCGCTCTACGATAAATCGGATTAATTTACAAGTGCCCGAGATAACAGAGCGCGAAATCCATAACGTCGATTTGGCTAATGACGTGCATCCTACATAGACCATCGCCCACTGCCCGCCAAAGCCGCCCCAAAATCGGATAACGTCTCCGGTAAGGTATTCGGAGCGGGTTGCGCATTTTAAACACCGAATAATATATTTAAGGGGAAAGAGTACATAAAACGCTCGTTCTTTCGCAATTATCCTCGTTTTCTCGCACACTCTTTCGCGCAGCTTTCCGGTTCTTTGCCCACTTTCTACCGGACGTCATGTCCGAAGAGCCTCTCTTCGCGCGTACACGCTTCCATGCACGTGCCGTACATACACAACCATACCTCGCTGCAAAACGAGCGATATCGTTTTAACGACATCGCGCCGTTGCTCTCGCTCAAAAACTAGAACCTGTTCCTACAACCCGTTCCCAGTGTCGAAATCCAAAATAAACGTCGGTTCCGGAGGATCGGACGAGGTCGTGGAATTGGGACTTTTCGGTGGAGTGCAGCGATGCATCGAAGCGTCCGTCGAACCGGGGGAAAAAAGAGGTGGACCGAAAAGGGTTCCGCCTCGTTGGTTCGTCCGCGTGGCGGCAATCAATCTTCGGCCAGCGCCCTCCCCCTGGCGGCTGCCCGCGGGGAATTAAGGATGACCTTTACCCTTTCCTTTACGCTCGTCTTCCTGACCGTGAGCGAGGAAGCCGGCCAGTGCGAGAGGCGCGCCACTTTCTGACGTTAATCCTCGGCTAGGAATCGCTCAACGGGATGATTCGGCTCGAGCGAGTGGAAGGGGATGTCGCGACAAAGGAGCGAACCGAAGAAACTCCCTTGCGCATTCCTACAGGACCGAGCGAAGGGACGATGGAGAAGGTGTGCGGACGACGTCCGCGAAAAAACGAGGAAACGCGAGCTTTCGACCTGCATAAAAGGACGATTTTCCATAGTGGTAAGGAAGAATGGAATTTCCAGTTCGTACCTCGACGTACTTGGATGTGGTATAAGTATTTTTAGTTTTTCCAAGAAGTGGGAAGCATCCTTCTAAGCCTTTCGGAAGAGCCAGTGTGGACTGGTAGAAATTGGGGTGTAAAGTATGAAGGATTCCCATTGTGCGATAAAAATCGCTGAACGCGCAACGGAAAATATATTCCGAAAGAAAAAACGCCGCATAACCGTAAGTTTGCTTTCACGGTCTATAGTAAACTGCAGAGGGATCAAAGTCTCTTCCCGAAGAGCTGGGAAATCGAACGAAAACTCTTCGAAGCGTCGATAAATTCCGATTTTTACGCATCTTCTGCGTCACGACCCTAACCCAGTTACGACACGCACCGTTCCGCGAGTATCGTCAACTTTCAAACTTCCACGCGATTATCAATGTTTATGCCAGTGACGCGCGTAACTTTTAAGTAATAATGCCGCCAAAGTTGGGGAACTTTACTCCGAGCGAGTTGAGAGGTCTTCCCGAAGCCAGACCCTCGTACCCGAACGTCGATAACGCCTTGAATAAATATACTTTTTAAAGAATTTCTTTTATAACGAAAGCTTTTACGTATATTACTTTATTTTTAAACCGCGTACCGCCACACTCTCGCGTTCTTACGAACGTGTAACGATGATTCCTCCTAGATATCAAAAGTGCATTGTTTTATGTCCCACCGTGTAATTATACTCGCTGTGTATTCTAATTAAAATGAAACGACAAACTGTAAAATTTGCAAAGGGCTGCGAAAATGAAAGAAGCTCGTTCTCGTCGAGGTCTTTAAAGACGATTACGGTGGCATAAAGCGCGGAGTGTTAATTTCATTATGACATTGTTTATGGAGTACGGAGAAATTTTCCTCGGTGACCAACGAGTTTTTTTTATGGATAAACTCTACGTCCTATAGGTCATGCGAGCGATGTATCGAGCGATTGCTGGAAGGATGCCTTTCGCTATGGCTGGCCTGCGGTGCCCCAAGGTTTCCTCGTAACCAACGATAATGGTCAAGCTAGGGCTCTCCATAGGGCACGATTACGAGGAGGCGCACGAGAAGATTCGCATCAAACACGATCGGTGTATTTCGAGGTTCCTTCGCTATCGTTTTTCGATAGGCCCCGTCGAGCGAACGGCGTACAGTTTTTTGCGCATCCGGTAAACTACGCGGTTTTACGTATCGATTTCACAACGGACTGCGCTCTACTCCAGTTTGTTTCTCGGTTCGTCCTAATTAATTACTCCTCGCCCGTGGCCCTAATGAATCGGTAATTTCGCCCGGTTAATATAAGCATTTGATTACCAATATTAGCGGGATTTAATTTCGAGCTCAATCGGGCTCGAGCATCGACCGTTTTCTCAAGAGCGCTGCAAGCCTACGAGCGCGATATCGAGAGATGATTTTAACTTCTTCGAATCGAGGCTTGTAAGATTCAACCATCTCGAGGGCAGCTTCGTCGACCGGAGGAAAATCGCAGAATAAAAAAAGTTAATCGCTTCTTCGAAACGAGGAAAGACATTGGCAAGGCTTTGAAACGCGAATTAAGGGTGTAAAAAAGGGTTGGAGGTAAACGAGTGTGAAACGGACGGCAGCCACGATAATGTCGCTATGAATATTCAGGGATTTCAGTGAAAAGGGGAATTAAGGGTGGCCCCCGGGCGATTTGCGCGACGTCGCCCTCAAAACTGAATTCACCGGCACGTTGCGTGCATTTCCGACGCTTATCTTCGACCGCTTATCGACGTGCCTCTACTACCAAATAAAAATGTTCCCTGGACGCTCTGTCCGGCTTCTCTCGCGCCCTTGTTATTTGCACGACCTTTCCGTGGCAAGGAACTTACGCTCTCGCATAACAGAACGGACCTTTTGCTCGATATATGCCGTGAACCTTTCTTTTTTATACACAGCTACAACGGAGGGACGGCACGGAGATATTATCTTCTTGACTAAATATTCTGTCCTAAGGGCATTTATCCCCTATCGTCGAGCACCGTCGTGCTTCCACTCCACGTGAAGTACTTAGAGCGATGACCCTTTCGGCTTGTAAACCGGTCAAAACCGCGTGTTTCCAAGTAATCGCGGGGACAAGGAGGAATTCGAGTGGTCGACGATTAAAAATTGACTTTAACGCGGGGAAGTCGTCCTTTTAACGACTCGATCGCGACTATCGATCATGGCTATCTCGACAGGTTCACGAAATCTGCTCTTTATCGTACTCATCGTGCGCGTAACCTAACGCCGTCCGTCTTCCGTCTCGTCCCTCCAGACACGCGACGAACGTCTCCGCCTTTGGCTCTCGGCCCTCGATCGGCCCAACTTTTGTCCCTTCCTACGGGAATCGTATGGCGCTTGGTCCAGAGAAAATTACGGGAAGAGAAAGAATGGTTAGGACACTTGGGTTAGAATTCTAGGGAATCGCAGGAAATTGACAATTTCCTAGAAAGAATAAACAAGGAGAAAAAGAGGGCGAGCGGATAGAATCCCTCGATGAGACGAAAGGCATTAAGGTCGTCGAGTGGGCGAAGGAACTCGTGGACGAGGAGAGGAACAAAGAGAACGGTTAGGACTCCTCGAAGGTAGGAAGAAACTAAGCGAAAGTCGTCGAGAACGAAAAGGGCGGACGAAAAGTTCGATGGCTGGACGCCAGGAAAGAAGCGTCGACGCCTCGAGGAGGAAGGACCTGTTGAATTGCCCTGGTAACACCAAGAGGGAATGCCGTCGCGTGCTCAGCAGCGACCAGGAGGATTATAAAAGCAGCTCCACGGACCTCGAGCGTGTCGTGCGCTCCAGGAGACGTAAGAAAGACTTTAACTGCCCCTCGCGTGCAAAGCGATCCTCGAAGGCGGTAAGCTCGAGATCGAGCGAGGAAGGAAAACACGTCGGGCGTCTTTCGAGACTCGAAAGACGCGATCCAGAACTCGATGGTCTCTCGATTTCCTCAAAGGTGAGATCTTCCAAGTCGATAAAATCAAAATCCAGCAAGGCTGGAAGGAGGAGAAGGCGTTTTAGAGATAACGGATGTCGGGAACACTCGGCGATTTGCATTCTCTGTCACGCTTGCGTTAGAGATCCTTGTTCGAGGGAGAAATCAAAGAGTCGAAGGTCGCGATTATCGTTCGGAATGAATCCAAATTATCCGGAAGATAACGAGGAAACGAACCTCCGGAAAATCGAGGCTCGTTCACCAAAGAATTCCTCGAGAACGAGAGCCGTCGAAATATCGGCGTGTCCTCGAAAAAAATGTCGGGAGAAAAAGGGGAAATCATCGAGCAGCGAGTACGTAGATTCCGTTAGGGACGATTCTCGCAGGCACGCGTTTCAAGATTCAAAAGTACAAAAAAAATGTACGTTCAACGAACATAATCGTTTCGGAAGTAAAATAAAAGAAACGTACACTCCAAATTTCGAACCACTATTAAGATCGTCGTCCTTTATGAAAAACATAAAAGATCCAAGGGTGTCTTGTCCCTACGAATCCTCGAAAATAAGACGTAAAGAGGTGCCTGTCAAACCTCATCGTCATTGCGGCAAAGAAACTTGTGCGATGACTCCTAGAAATCGAAGATACAAATCCGCGGAACTTTCGTCTTCCCCTGAAAGTTTACCAAAGGAACATTCTCCTTTGAAACTCGCACCCCACGGGGAAAATCTCGAAGATTCGAGCACAATGTGCCCCTACAAATCGCGGGGAGTGAGACGCGAGAAGATCTTCGCTGTATCTCCCGACGATTGCGGCAGAGGAACTTGCGTAGAAATGTCCAGAAACTGGAAACACGAGTCTACGGAACTGCCATCTTCTCCTCGAAGTCCATCAAAGGAGTATTCGGTTCCAAGACTTTCGCTATCACCCTTTAGAGATGACTTCAAACGTTTGGAGATGTTTCGCCGTTACAAATCACCGACAGCGAGACAGGGAGCAATTTCTATTACACCTCGATATCACTGTGACAGGGAAACTTGTGCCGTGTTTAATAAAAATCGAAGACGGAGCGTTACCAGTCTCTCGTTCTCTGCTGAAAGCTCACCACAGAGACGCGACAGACGAGTTTACGCTCGATCGTACTTAAAAGAAGATCTCGATCATTCGGACACGTCTTACGTATCCAGATCGCCAAAACCGAGGCGGCGGATCCCTCTTGCACCTCTCGTAAATTCCAAGAGACGAGCTTACGTGGAATCGGACAACCGAGGACACGAATTCGCGAGATTCTTCTCTCCTGAAAATCCGTGTGCAGCATCGCGAAAGGACAGATCGCGAGCGTCTGGAGCATCGAAGAGCCGTTTCGAGGAGAAGACTTATCGCGCCTTATCCCCCTGCCACGATCCGGAATGGCGATCCAGGAGGCTCGAAGGCGTCCTCCGTCCCTCGGGATTGCTACATCCGCCGAACGACGTCCCGGATAAGCGAAGGGTAAACATTTTAGGAAGGGAGGCGGCCGCAGGTTGGCGGTGCAAAAACAGGACTCACGGTGCGCCTTGCGGAAAGCCGTGCAAACGGACAAACACTTTGGCAGATGGAAAGGACGAGGCAACGACAAAATGGGAGAAATACTCCAAGAACCTGTTCTACCCGAAAAACATCGATAACCACGATCGCCTCGAGCGTCGTTCGCGGTGCCGAGGGTCCTGCAAAACTACCTACAGGAGTCCTTCCGCAAACCGCAATAAGGAAGGTACATTCCACGAATCGCCTCCACCCACGAAGCCTCCAACTTTGGATAAAAACGCCCTCTCGAAAGTCTACGTCTCTCCGCGCGATCCATCCTACCAGCGCGAGCCTCTTCTAACCTCGATTTCGAGAGGAGAAAAACGGGGAGAAATATCGCGCGAAGGAGAAAAAGACGGCGATTCCGAGGATGATCGTAAGAAGTGCGAGTGTAACGAGCCAAAGTCGAGAACGATACGAACCGAGAGCGAAGGTGAAGGGTATCGCGAAGAGCTCCCGAGGACTTATCCTTCCGCCAAGCCGCTGTCCTTCGAAATAAAGAGGCCATTCGGCGAATTTACGTCGGTCCCGTATTCCCGGGGATTAACAGACGAAATGGAGGGATTGGATTTTGATTGCGAGAAACTTTCTCAAGGTCGCACGCCCTCGGAATGGGGAGACCCTCGTTCGAGGGTGAGAATGAGGGGCAAGGGGGAGAGAAGCGAGGATGGCTGGTCGTCGAGGAAGACCTGTTGCCGTGCACCAGCGGAAAGCAGCGTCGTGGAGGATCCGGTCAGGAAGCTGGAGTCCTTCTGCGAGAAAGTCAAGGCCGTGAATCGCGAGCTACCGCTTCTGGAAAAGTCGCGCCGCGTGGATCGAGAGCAGAGCTGCGCAGGGAACGAAGAACCGAAGTCGCTTTGCGAGAAGGAAAAATCCGCGAACCGCGCTTTAGATTCTTCCAAGAAAGTGGAGAGAGAAGGAAGCGGGGAGGTAAGTTGTTTGGGGAAATTAAAGTACACCGACCGAGGAGTGAGCCATGTCGAAGAGGAGAAGGCCGTAGAAGCGAAACTATCGACGTCCCGCGAGATTGAAAGAACCATGCATCGAGGTTTACCCTTTCGAGAGAAAACAAAGCACGAGAATCCCGCGGTATCTTTCCTCGAAAAAACAAACTCCATAGACCGCGAAGTTCCATTCCTCCTGGGAGAAAAGAGCACGCGTCGCGAGCTACTTGCCCAAGAAGATAATAATAGACGAACGAGCGATCGCCGAAGAGCCACGTCCAAATGTCTCGAAGATACAGCCGCACCGAAGAACGAGGTATCTGCTCCTCCAGCGAAGCACAACCACGAAATGCGTTTCCGCAGGAGAATTCGAATATCCAAGCCCGAGACAATTCTCCCGGAAACGACCAAGACCGCCAATTGTCCGATGGCCGTTTTCCAAGGGTTAGCACGGACTCCCTCGTCGGCAGCGGGGAGTTTCGAACCAAAGATCGACCTTGAGAATTGCTCCTGCCCTAAAGTAAAAGGGTCCTCGGAGGCGAAGTGGCCGACGGAGTCGAGAAACGTGAGGGTCGTAAAGCCCGAGGAGAGCCGTGGCAGGATCAGCCTCGGGAAAATCCTGATCTACCCTCCGCAAGGCGAGAGAGGACCGCCCCTGACGCTCTACAAGAGCTCCTCCAACATCAACTGCCAGGTGAAGGGCGACGCCACCTCGGGTTTCAGATACAACGTGACCTACGTCCAAAGATTCGCGAGTCCTACGTGGCTTCCGCGGGAGGACGACGACGGATACTTTCAGGGAATGCAGGATCGATGGGATTGTTCCTCCGAGTACGGCTGAAGATTCTCTGGATTCGTATCGTGATCTACTTTCCTCGATATCATTGGAGATCTATTGTGCCGACCTTGATCGACGGACGACTGAAGATCGGCTCTCGATCTTAACGAAGTGAATAAGGGTAACGATGAATTGTGTAGACCCACGTCGTGACCTAGTTACTTTAATTACGGGTTAAAATAGATCCTGCGCTTCTCAACCCTGACCTACACATTTTAATGCAGGGAAAGATCAATGCTGTAGATCTGAATTGTCTACTGTGCAGCGAGCGATACGAAGGAGTTGTTCCGTCATTGGAAGAATTGTTACGGGAACGGCCTTTTGGATAATCCAGTGCGACGACTTCGATCAGCGCTTGCGTGACTGGAAAAATATACGCGTACACGATGATAGTTAACGACCCGACCAAAGTTTCTGAATCGGATAGTGATCTCCGTGCTTTTAGAAATTGACGGATAAAGAAAGACTTTACTGGGCAAATTAGTATTATACAACTTCGTATTGCGAGCTTATTGGATTTTATTTGTGCTTGTAATATAAATATTTTTTGTATACCCCTTTACATAATCTGAGGGTTTTAAAGCAAGATTTCCTTTTGCCCTGAAATCCTGCATAAAGAAAGCCGATCGACTTTATTCCGTGCTTCTAACAAAAGTACCTTTTATATATGTCGTTATACAAAATGTGGTTGTGTTTGAGATCAAAGTATTGTTTGTATATATATGTATATTTTTATTATCTAAGGATTCAAGAGCAAAGGATAGTCCTACAATATGGTGTGAACGCGTCGCGGTATAATCATTGTAATTTATCATGCCTAGGTTAGTCACCCTTTGCTGCGCTCGTAATGAAAATTTTACTTTTAGCACTTTTATGACTTCTACGTGAAAAATGTACGGCTGGAAGGAGAAGGTCGAGACCCCTCAGGAGCGTCGTAAGCATCGCTTTAATAATCATAGCGGTCGATTATTTGCTCGATCGGCTATAACCTGTTGTTAGAACGAGAGAGTGATCGCGAGGGTATCTGTAATTCTATATTTATATTTTGCAGGTTAGAACTTTATATTTCTTTCGATCGTATAATAAACTTATACACCGTTCGTCTATGCGTGTCCATTGATCCGTTCAACAAAAAGAACGCTACCCGATTACAGAGAAACTTTGTGTAAATTAAAGTAAAACTCAATCGCTAACGATCGTACGCTAACGACTCTAAAAAAAAATACAGTATTTCTTAAAGGTCTGAACAAAAAAATATTACAGTTGGACGGTATTTTTAATAACGCAGCCTTGTAAAATATGCCACCATTAGACATCGTCGTAATGACTGTGCATATTTCACTGCGTTTATAATGTTTCGCGATGACAGGAGTAAGTGATATTTTCATATACACGGCAACTGACGTGAAAAAATAATAGCTTACGCCTCGTACGTAAACTCTACTTTATTACACGCGGCCATAAATTCTTCCAACGGGCTGACAAATCTGTAATCTATGATAACCAGCGGAATATAAATATGGCTACGTTAAAGCAGTCCTACAGCGTGTTCCTTAAAGGATAAAAACTCCGCAGAAATAGGATTTCTGCTTAAAGCGTGCGGAAAATAATAAAACTACTCGTGCATCGAAAAATTACGCAGAATGCTCGCGCGTCATCTCTCTAAAGCGTTTTACATTAAATTTTAAATCTCGAATTTGACGGAAAAATATCGCAACTGAAACATTTCCTTGCTAAATATCACCGTGAAAGCTCGGATGGAAAATAAATATAAAGTGTAAATTAATAAATAAAGAGTGAAATTCCATGAAATTTCTATTTCGCCGCGCGGAAAATATTGACCTTCCTTTCCTCCACATCCGAGGATTTCTCGAGCAAACGAAGTGACAATGTGCCGCGCAACTTCTTGGCCCTTAAGGACTGATTTTTCGAAGCAGTCGAGCGGTACGAGTTTACCTTGTGTTAAACGCGGATGTCGTACTTCGCGGCTGCTTCTCCATAACAATTGATTTTCCACGAGATCGATGAAACTCGACAACGGTTCAAAGAAAAAATAACGAACGCTCTGTAATTCAAATTTCATCTTCCTTTTTGCAACTGCGACTTCTGCTCTGTTTTTCTATCTTTGTAGCAGAATCAAAACAAAGGGAAATTACGAGGACGACGATTCTACATTCACGAGTATTTATTTTAACTTATAATCATCTTGAGATACAAGACTTCGTATTTTAATTGCAATACCAGATATAAATAAATCAGTGCTTAAAGCTTACGAAGGATGCAGGGGATCGATTGCAGCTCAAGACCGAGATAATAAGTCCTGGCGAAACATTTATCGTCCACGACAAATTTTCCCGAAACCTAACACCATTATATTTCCTCCCAAAAACCATCCTCCGCTCGAACAAAAATCAAGCTACAAGCGGATAAGCTCTCAGGGCAGTGGGTAACGTAATCCGGTGAGCTACAAATTGCATCGCAAATTGCAACGTCGTCTGGCCGGCATTAGAAAGAGCAAACTGGTATTAAATCATCCTCGGGAGTTTTCTGCTCGGTGGTGTTAAGTAGCCGAGTGCTCGATTACCTAGCGCTTCCTCGCTGCTCCCGAACGATTACCAGGCTAATTACTTAATCGAGCCGCCAAGTTCAGCCTGGCGCTTTGCCCCTTTTCCGTTCCTCCTCGCGATTACCTCGGCAAAGAGCCCTTATCGTTCCCCCTTCGCGAATATATGCGCCTACGATAACCAAGACGCGGTATTCTCGAGCCCTTATAAAGTATATTCTACGTTCACGAAGTTTCTCTCTCTTTCTCTCTCTTTCCGCGTCTCTCAGTTTCACTCTGCGTCGCCTCGCTCTTCGCAGAGCAGCCGCGAGTTTCCCTCTATTTTTGAAAAGTGATTCCATCTCGCCCCCCCCCCCGCTTGGAGTAATTATCCTCAGAAATACGCGACGTTGCCCGTCGGCTATCGACTCAAACGCACGTTACTTTCCTCTTGATGGAAATGCAGCCGCAAGTTTTCAATGGGACTTCTTTATTAGGCTCTCGTATCAAAGTTCTTTCCTCGGTTACTTTGATGATTTCCTTCAATATTGACATCCGGGTCACGTGGGTTATTATTTATACTCGGGGACTCTTCCGCGATCGACTAGAAGCTACGAGCCCGATACGAGTTACAGCGAGCCCACGGTATACAATCCGATTACCCGAAACTAAGGACAACGTCGCCGGAGATTTACCTATCTCCCTGTCCATCTTCTTCCGTGCTCCCCGATATTACAGAATTTAAGGGCTCCCCGAGCTCTCACGAAAACCGATCATTTGGCCCGACGTAGGCGCGCTGCCCCAGCGCTGGTCATTCCATTCGACTTAACGACGATGGAAACAAATCGGTCGACTCAAGCGGATATCCCTATACAACGAGCTCTCCCTTTCGAACCGCTTCCCTCTGCTTTCCTCGAGCTCGATGTCCCTTGGTTTCGTCGGTGATTTTCAGGCGTCCAAGATTTTCCTCGTCGACGTTCAACTTCCAGATGTAAGCTCAAATATGCGCGTGTCTGAGGCAGAAGCTTTCAAACTTTGCCGACAAACTCGCAAACAAGCGCGCGATCCTTCCCTTCTCCTTTTTGTCCTCAGCTTTTATCATAAGGCCCACCGATGGAGTTAACGAACTTCGAGAACGAGGAGGGTATTCAGCCACTACAACGATTCTCACTACTCTCCGCGATTCCTTCCTCTCCTTGCTTCCGCTTGCGCTGAAAAGCCGAAGAAACGCTTTCCTCGTGAGCGTAGAGGAGAGAAAAGGACGCCCTTGAGAAAATCGATCTACCGGCACACATTCGAGAGGAACCTGGCGGGCGTACGGGAGCGAAGAGGCCCTTAAATCCCTCCCGTTATTTCCACCTTCGAGATTTGCAATCTTCCAAAGGCCCACCGCTCAAGACCGACGAATGTTTCCACGCTCGGACAGGCTTACCAGCTGCCATATCGTGCTCGAGGAAGGACTCTTCGGCGGAAGTACGATATTACACCGATGAAAGTGTCGGTTCGATCGCTACGAACGTCATGAAAGAAACGTGGTTCTCCGGCGAATGTCCAAGCGTACCACTGGGCATTTTATGTGACTTTCCTCCTCATATTTTATATAAAATAACGCGAAGCTTGGTTAAGCTATCGCGCACTAACGACTTTGAAAAGAACGACGTAACGTTTCTTATAGACTCGGAGAAAGTATAATACTTAAGAAGTTGGAAAATATTTTCGACAAGGCTGCCTCGTGAAATATGATTTCCCTTCTTACATTTTCGACAGCCAAAGGAACAAAGGTATATCCAAATTTGAAATGGAATTGCGATTGATCCAACGCGAAGATCCTAAATTAATCCTCACACTTAACACTCGATCGAACGAAGTATACGCGTGCGACGAAATAATCCTTGGCGAGAGTCATCGATCGATCGTTCGTTTCGGGTTATTCGATTCGATGAGCAACGCGAGGCGTACACCGGGGTATCTTTGACAATGGACCGTGCAGCGATACCCCGCGATCCAAGGTGGGAAGGCGAACAAGGCAAGGTCCCTCGAGGATGCGGCCGTCGGTGGGGATTCGAAACCGTCGGAGAAAATCGCAGCGCCGCGAAGTCGTTGCCGCAATTTATAAGCGCGTCGTGACGCGGAGAATTAAATTAAAAGGAGCAAATGGGAGATCGGGGCATTAGCGGATTAAACCGGTATCGGAAAAGCCTTGCATGCACGCCGTTTATCGAGCGATAAACCTATGGTCGGTGCTTTTACACGGGTGAACTCGATTTATTCCCTTTTAAGGAGTACCCCGGAGAAGACGACGAATATGTAGCGTGAATCGTCGCCATGGTTTTCCAGGAGGCCATCAGCTTCGCCGTTAACGCGATCTCTCCGATAAATATTAAAACTCTCTTGCCTTAGGTGCCAAAGGTTTGCTTTAAAAAAAAAAAACATTGCTCGTCCACACCACGACTTTATTTGTAATAATTCACTGGAGCAAGAAGAAAAGGAGTCCTACGTTACAAAAAAAAAAGGTAGTTGGCAGCAAACGTGTTAACCGAAAGCTTCTATTCCACTCTACGAAAGGGTAGATAACGACGAATCACGATGGATAAGTTTTACCGTCGGAAGACGTCGAAGCAAGGATCTTCGCGGGTTAATACATCCACACGGTGAATGTACGTAAATCTGATCTCATCGGCGAAATGAAAACGAGGGTCCTTACGTCTGACAAGGAGATACGAGATCTTTACCAGCGCGGGGATAAATTCGACTTCGAACGCCTACTTTCTAAAACGCGTTCGATCTCCCCGCGCTATCTGCAAAACGGAGGGTGAATACGAATGTCGATACGAATGTCCGAGAGAATTCTTACCGAAATCTTAGATACACGCCCACGTGGACTCTCATGGAAGGAAAATATGCAACGGCCTAACAGTACTTTGCCAGGAGTAAAGCATTGTTTCGCGGTGAATGAAACGAGAAGGCGGAAAGGGTCGGACTTCCCGAGCATCCGGCCCATCGGGGAAGAGTCTCATAGAGAGTCGTTCGCGTTGCGCCGTGAAAAATCTCATGGCTACAAAGACCGTCCTGGATTTCCTTCGAAAGGTCAAGTAAGATTCGAATCGCTTTGGGAATTCGCCGGCCATTATTCCGGAATTCTTACGTCGCAGCTTTACTTTAATCACACGCCCGATGGCTGTCGAGGATGACGATAGAAGGGAATTGTAAATTGTCGGAAACGAGTTCGCGCCTCTTTAATGGACCCCGAGTAGCGAATCTTGGGATCAAAGCCATTTTTTCTTGCCTATTCTAGCTTTGATACGCGTAAAACCTTGCGTCGAATGGAATGCACGAACTGCGAATGGCGAGTCGTCGAAATCAGAGACGCGAAAGCGCGCTGTACGCTTATATCTTTGCTTTGGCAAACATCTGACGTCAAGTCAATAGGATAATGACGTTCCAAGATGTAGCCGATTATCGAAAATTTTAATCCCGATTAGGTACTTCGCGCGATACTCGACGCTTAGGGAAGGCCAATATCGAAACATCCAAAATCGCGGGACGACGATCGGCTTTAAATTCACAACCCGATACGATAAATCCGTCGCTCGATAATACGCCCGTATGGAGGAGCCCCGAGCGCGCATACGTCTGTCCTGGAACTGGAGAAAAAGGCGTACCGAGATAAAATCGACAGTGACGAATATACGTGTACCGCGTGGACCGAGAATAAAAAAGGATTCATTGGATTACATGGGAGCAAAGCAAATAGCATACTAAATTTCGGGCTTGCTCGTCGCCCGTAGACGTGCAAAAACGGCAGAATCTCGCGTTATCCTATGCCATGCGCATCATAATCCTACCACCGCACGTATTTATTATAGACGAATATTGAAATCGTGCGACGGGGATTTTATAAATGTCCAGGCAACTTTTTGTACCACAACTCGCTACCTTCTCCACGTAATGTTTGGCGTACGTATTGTCTTTTTTTCATTCTCGTTAACTTCGATTCGTCGTACAACATAATATGCCGACTAATAAATCTGTTTTGTTCGATGCACCATAAATCCTGATATTTCGCGAAGCATCGAAATTGACGGTAGAATGGCAGACACGATTTTTTTCAAACTTTAGTCGTATCTCGGACGCGTCCGTGAAAGCCAAACAAATTCAGATCGATTATTACGCTCTCCCTGGACTAAGTAACGACGGTCGTAGGCCCAAATTTTGACGCTATTAAAGCATCGATAAATCCCCTACCAATGACGCCCGGTACCATTACATCGATACGGTTTATCACTGTTTATTCTCCGTCTGCGATCGCGGACAAATGGCTTGTACCGGAACGAAACGACGCAAATTACGCGGCCGACTAATAAGAACGAATCACCGTCCCGTGGCAGACAAATCGAGCGGTAATATATCCCCTCATTATTGCCATATCGGAATTAATAATACTTACCGCTGGTCTATTAAGCGTCGTTATTAATATACCCGAGCCAATGTACGAAAATGATTAACGGCGCATCGCGACCACGACGATCGCCGCCCTACCTCTGACATTCAGAAGCGTAAACTTTGATATTTGTTGTACCTCGTATAAATAAATCCGTGCCATTTTCCCGGCGCCTCGAGTATCTTCCCCCTTTACGCGTCCATCAGAGCTATGGAAAAAAAAGTCCAACGATGTACAGAACGAAGGATCGCTCGTGGATCGAAGGAGGCTTACGAGCCGTGCAAAGTCGAAAAACCAACGTATTAGGATCCGGATTTGTTCAAGCACCTCGGAGAGACGCCCGACAATGGTGGCTCGGAGAGAGGGACCTCGTCGTTTAGTATTTATTCGTAGGTTGAAAGCGCGGTGGGCGTAATTATCGCGCTCCTTCTTCGACATTCGCGCAAACAAACGCGATGTTTCGTTCGCCATAGTTCCACACACTTATCGTCGAACCAACCCACGTGCGGGCCCCACTGTAATTAGTCGGGGCATTAATTATCGATGAGCGCCCATTGTCGCGGCCGATCCTGCCCCCTCCCACATCGCCCCGGAGGACGCGGGAAAAAGAATCGGGCTAGTCGTTGGCGTAATGACAAAACCCATGTAATTGCCAGAACAAAAAAAAAGCTCGCAGAAATTCCATGTGATTTTCAGGAAGCGGCGCAGAAGAAACGAACGTCGTCCTTTTGAGGGAACGATTCGTAATTCTGTTGCTCGAAGGAACGATGCAAGAACCATACATATGTACGTGTGAATAAACCAGTGAGTACCGAAAATAGTTCGCGCTATCCTTGATTTCTACAAGCACGCCCTTGGAAGGCAATGGGGGATCACCTTCCAGAAAAGACTGAAAAATTCACAAACCGCAAAAGCGATAAGCGACAGCGAGGTAAATACAGGGGATATCGTAAACGCCATTAGCGTTACACCTCGAGCTCCGAGGGTAAGGAACTTTGATCAATGAGATATTTGAGGGTGTCGTGCGGTCTATCGTGACATCGATGGTCTGCCGGCTTTGCCAGCGTAGAATTGTAATGACATCTCGCCTTCGGAACTACCGCGAGTAGTTTCGGTATCACCACGATGACCCGAAATCCTCTAATCTAGATATTCGTCCTTGATTACAGACTACGACCGCCTTGTGTAAGCACGTACGTAACAATAAGCATCTCGTAGATCAAAGCCTCAGTTCAGGACAACGCAAAGTTAAATATAGGTCCTTCGAAAACGAGATCAATAGTACAACGAGCATTATCGATTACCGCGCTATTAATCGATCCATAGAGGCTTTCGGGAAAGGTAATATAATTATGATACGCCTTAGAATTCGATCATCCGCACGTGTTTCGTATTATAGCGCGCTGCACTTGACGCGCGTCGCTTAATGGCATTCGCGCCGGAACTCGTGCATTATACAGAACAACAACAAAGCGGATCGTCGGGATTATTGCATTATCCCTTCATCGTGAATCCACCGCCTCGTTACCCCGAGGAAAACCTACCGAATATCGTGGTGCGAGAAGCGAGGCAAAAGAAAACCGACGAACGATCGGATGTTTGCAAAACTGCCCCGAGGAGCGAGGTAAATTGAAGGAGAGGCAGTTAGAGCGCGTTTCGCCGAGACAGGCGCGAAAATCCATCGACGGACTGCCGAGGAGAAGAGGACTCGAAGGGTCGAGGAGTCGTAAATAGGTGGGAAAGGCGAGGCGAGGTGGAAAGTAGCCGATTCGCGAATGAAACGAGGCGGAAGGAGCGTGGCCAGCGCCAGGGTGGGTACTCTTTCCAGGTGTAGCCGGTAAATTAAAAGCTGGAAAAGCCGGAATAAAAAGCGGCGGGGAAGGCGAGCTCGAGGAGACAAAGAAAGTCCTTAACCCTTTGCGGCTCAAGACGTTTTGTGTCTTTTACGCCGGGCAACTTACGGTGCGGTTTCTATTCGAATTGTACCTCAAAATGCGCGATGAACGAGCAAAGTAATTTCGCAAAGGTGCACTCCTGTTAAAAATACAAATGTAGTCGACGGTTTATTTATTCCGTAACCACAATTGTATGGCGGAACCTTTTGCGGTAACTCGTCGGTTTAAAATCATGAGCTATGATGATCCAACAAAACACTCTTCGCGCTGTCCACTCAAGGAATTTCACAAACGCTCTTATTTACCTTCGAGACTTTGGATGACCCGCATTGCTCCACGTTTACCAACAAATGTCCACGCGGATGCTGATAGGATGTGCGGGGCACGGTTTGAAATTGCACCCAGCGAGCTGACGTTTCACAAAGTATCACGAAGATGCGCAATGCGATGACATTATCGTCGGCCAACGAAATGCAAAGAGCGCGAATGATTTTCCTGCAGATGCATCGTAGGATAAACGGCGGATACCGTCAAGCCTCTCCAAATACATATCGCATATCCTGCAGATGGTATGCACCGCAGAATTCTATGGTTTCAAAGCCGAAAATCTATCCACCGATATCAGACGGTAGGCGAATACGTAATCCGCGAAATAGTATTCGCCGTTTCTCTCCCAACTATTGGTACAAAGTTAATTTCCTTTCGTATGTCAAGAGTGATACCAATTTTTCCAACAACCGCAGACTCTATAAAAACTATTTCACGTCGTACATTTATATTTTTTTCTCTTTCAAGTTACATCGATAGACCGTATATAAACAGTCGTATATCGAAGCTACGAGGACTCCCGTTCCCCAAAACCCAAACAAATAAATTTAAACCGATTCCTTTATAAACCGTGCTCGATTCGTCCACGTAAACGATATTAACATTACGATTAGCCCGCTTACAAACCGACACTGTAAATAGAGACCCTAATAGATCCTCGGGGACGGTAGAGCCCTAATTTTCCTTAGGTAAAAGCCAAGTAACGTCGGGTAATCTCCGGGAGACCGAATATTCCTTGTTTAAACTTCCCTGTAACTTAGACGAGCTCTGAAATCTCGATGGCGACGCATTTACCAGGGTGAACTCGATGAATATATACGGAGGTTTTATTCGATAAAACCGACACGAGAAAGAGATTTCCGGCTGGGATTTGGCCGGAAATTCCGGACATTGGTGTGGCAACAAAAGGTAAGCGACGAGCCAAGCTTGACGAGGATCTCGTGGAAATAGAAACATTACGACGGCCGGAGGCGGCGGTTTTCACAATTTCGCGTCGAGAGTTATAACTCGATTTGGTTTATAGTGATCACTGCTCTCAACTCCCCGCGGATGGTGTCGTGAAATTTCGCGTGCATAAGGAGGGTGAACCGAGGAGTACCTAGGATTTTCGAGCGCGTCGCGCTGAGGCAGGTCTTGAGGAAGCGATCGGGAATTCAAACGTGGCTCGTTATCAGAAACGTTAAAAGCAGCATCTTCGATGTGAGACTTTACTGTAAAGTGAGGATATAACAAATGACGAGCATCCTTAAACGATCTAAACTTATGCAGGTCGGAATCAAGGTCTTAAAGTACCCCGAGATAATATTTCGATAACCTAGGTGACGCGTAATAAAAACTTGGGCGAGAGTTCCCAGGTGCAAAGCAAATTCTTAGCGAGTAATAACAGATTCACACCGGCGGATGTCTTGGCCGTGGTGACAAGTTAATGAGTTTCGGTATGTAACCCAGCCATCGTTCCTCGTTTGGTCCACGCTTTAATATACGGAGAGAGTAGCGAGTGCGCTTAACCGATAAACCATCGCACGGACAACCTGGCCAGAATCCAGCGAAAGAAAATTCTGCGCAAATTCTCGCGATAATTCCGCAAAAATTCGTCCAATATGCCGCCTAAATTCGATTGACAACGCCAAAGGCCAGCTTTGATGATGGATCACTTTTACCTTTTGGTTTCTCTCAATTTGGGAAACGAGAAATTTCAGAAAACCATCCGCTAAAACCTTTCCCTTCGGCCACTTTTAAGGCACACGAGCGCTTCGTACGCTCTTCCAGAGGTCGATAAAAAAGTCATTAAACTCGGCAGCATGTTCCCGTAAAGCCATCAAATCGAGAGAATTTACATTAACCTAATGAGAATATCGGATACCCTAAAAGGCCAGGGTGCCGAGCTCGCTGATTTTCAAACCGCGCGATCCTCGGATTGCAAACAATCTGGAATCCGTGAAACATCGTAAAAGCATTTTGCCGTAATAATCGACAAGGTTCTCAAGGCTCGAAGGAGCTCGAGATGTTTGGAAAAGCCCTTATCAAAGGCCAAGCTCTTCCTCCAAAGTCATACCTTCCCCGGGAGGGTAGGCTTTGTTTATTTATTCGGCTCGCTTCTACCTCCTCGGAAAAGGGGTAGAAAAAGTTGCTCTTTCGGATGATACGAGCTAGATAAACCGACAATCAAGTTCAACCACTTATTCGTCTCTGTTTTATCGTCACTCTCGATGAAACTTTCGCCTCGGACTAAGAGCCACGGTATTTTTACAACATTGATGGAATTTGTTATCGGTTTATCGGTTTATCGATAAGCGAACTAGCCCCATCGGGATATTTTTAATGATGGCATAGTCGAAGAAAACGGGACTCGGAGGTTTACGCTCATCGTTTCAAGTCGATCTATGTTTGAAATGCTATGTTACGCGATAAAGAATTATATTCGTTCGACTACCGTTAAGGACCTACGTTGATACGCTTTTTCAATGTCGGGGTAATTGCTTTGCAGTCTGTTAAAAGTGTTTGGATACGTGCGATTCTGTGGCGAAGCAGAAGTATTATAAGGGACCGTAATACCCCACCTTGCAGAACGATCGGATTAATGCGGAAAGTTTTTCAATCACTGCGTTTGTGCACAAAAAACTCCGACACTAGCGCAAGACCTTTCCGAGGGATTTTTAAATTACACATTTCGTTTCTCCATTCAAACTTATTACGATTTTAATCGGGTGCAATCCACCCATAACTCCCAACCAGAAGCGAATAATTATCGTAACTCTTGAATTTTTCGTTTACCATGCGAAATAAAGTCATCGTGCACGATCAAAAGGGAAGCCGAATGAAATAAAGAGTAAAATGCCAACGTATTCCTTTTTTAGATACAGACAGTTAGTTTTTAGTACAGATTTGTCAGTACCGTCGATCTCATTGCGAGATGACGGCTGCGCGAAAACATCGCCGAAAATGAATTCTGCACAGTCTCAATTCGCGCGACAGAAAGGCAGATGCGGAACTCTGGTTTAATCGAGCCGATTCAAACGAACGATATAATCGCGGTCCCCAGCCGGCTCGTACTTTGATCTTCGTAGCGTGCACGAAAATCGTGATATCGAAATACGATTTCCGTAAGCGAAAGTAGGACCGAATACGCAGACTCACGATACTATCTCCGTAATACGAATGCGCTGGAAAAATAATATGCGCGCAACGCCGCTGATTTTCAATTTTCACCACTTGACATTTTGGTACGTATTTATAAACCCCCGCACCGCGCAAAATAATTCGTCCGTACGAACGTACCGCAAGTATGCGGCTGCGGATGTTTATTTCCACGCTGTAGCTTTTTCAGTTTCTCGAACCACGATAAATTTATCATAACCGTCCGCGCAATTTTCCACTCGTTTTTGACGACGAGAGAAACACACGCTCGAAAGATCGAGGATTTCTTGTTCGGAATAAATTGCAGCGATAAATTATCCAACGATTTTCGAAATACTTCACGTTTCCGAGAATAATATTGACTCTATCGGATGTCGAGTGACCGATACGAAACGATAAAAATCCAACCGCTTAAAAACATTTGGGAAAACGATTTTTGTTGCTGGTCGCTCGTATAATTTTCCGCTTCTTTGCAAGATTATCGGAAGAGGCCGAATAATTCCGTCGGATCCGCAGGTTTGGTCACTCTTTGTAAAAATAGCGTAGAAGAATGAAAAACACGGGGTAGCCCGGTAGGAGAAAGCGGAGGCCGCTCAACTTTAATGCTGTTCAAATAGCCCGGGATCAGGAGCATCTCGAGCAACTCGCGTATCGACGTTTTCCACGGGACGGGAAAATAGCAACGAGCGGACATGGTAGGACCGTTGGAAACAATTCCTAACATTTCGACGCTACCCCCCGCCCGCCGTGGACGAATATCGCTGTCCCTTTAATCGAAACTCGTCCTCGCGGACCGGCGAATTCATCAGGCGGAACTGGCCGTACAGGTACTCCAACCTCGACAAACTCTGCCCACGTTCATAATGTCCCGATTCTAAATCGCTGCCTCTCGCAATTCGCGCTTCACGTTTGTCGTTGCAAAAGCCGGTGAAAATCAGAGTGGAATTACGATTATCGCGACGAGAACTTGGAGTCAACATTTTCTTCTCCCCGCACGAGACGCAAATATTTGTGTAAAACATCGATTACGCCCGACCGCATTCCACAAACCGCGGAAAGCCCTGCTCTCGCAGGTGAATGGGCAGGATCTTGGACTCGGTTACAGGGTTGCGCGCTCGCGATACGTGGAATGCTAGGAAATGCGAGAGAAGATGGTATCGCGGTTGGAAGTACAAAGCGGTACGGATCGCGGGTCGAAGCACAACCCTCGTATCGCGCCTCGCCTTTATCCGCGTAATGGCGCGAAAAATATTCGCTTCGAAGACCAGTGGCGGGCTATTTATTCGCTCTTCGTTATGTCCACCGGTGTGAGTATCAAAATAGAGAGAAAGGTAAATCGACAGCGCGCAATTACTATGACAGGCCACGTGAGATTTTTCATAAACAAGGAAAAGCCGTTAAACGTGCCCCGAGGTTCTTGCCGTGCTTTCATCCCTTGATTACCGGTAATTAAGATATAGCCAATAACGCCCACGATCGCACAAACTCTGAAACTTTCCTTAGCCCACCTCCTTTCAATCTCACCGCGGCAAAAGCTCCGCGTTAAAAGCTGCGATGTAAAAACTTACCGGCGACATTAACGCACTTTGCATCGAATTGCATTATAGTCGGAAACCTATTAGGCGGGCAAATTAAAACGTTAAGCTCCGATAAGACTATCAAATTGTGTCCCGTAACGAAGGGAGTTAATTACTTCGCTTAAAATCCCCCAGAGCCCCTCGAGCTACGTTTCATTTTCTTTATTAATACAACGTTTTAAGGCTTAACCGTGATCTACGAAACAATGTCTGGCGCCCCTTAACGGTTCTCCGTTTTAATTGGTGCGCGGGCCCGAAGCGAAGGTAAACGCGGCGCAACGTAAAATCGCGAGAAAACGAGGTAAACTCGATAAGCGGGGTCTTCGCCGTGACGGAGGCCCTACGGCCGCGGCTACGCGCCTCGTTGATCGCCCATAACCCACGTCGACCTTTGGTCAACGTTCCGTTTACACGCTATGCGCCAAATCACCTTCCGTTTCCTCCCCGATTTATAGATCGTCGCAGCTCGAGAGGCCAATCTACGCCCGCCAAGGGTTTACCTCTTAAGAACTATCGGTGATTCTTGCTCCAACGGAGCACCCACTCGCACGCTTTATATTTTAATTCTCGATCTGGTCTCGCAAAATTTCCCTCGACCACGTTGATATTTTTTCGTGGAATAGTCATTATTTTGTCGCCCGGTGCGTGGCTCGAATAATTAAATGGTCGCCATATTATGAATGAAATGAAATTAATATCGGAAAAATTGTAAGGTTTGAGCCGGGGAATTAAAGCGTATTAAGAAAAATGACGAGAAAAAAAATCGGACACTCGGGTAATTGGACCGGATCCCGGTCCGATTTTTTTCCACGCCATTTTTCTCAATACTTTTTAATTCGCCACCTTAAACTTTATCATTTTTTCAATATTACATTTCACTCGCAATTTAGTGACCGTTATTTGAACCGCGCACTAGTGACCAAAATTATTATTATTTTACACAAAAAATGTCGCTGTGGTCGACCGAAATTCTAACTCCACGAAACCGAATGGAAAAATTTAATTTGAAGGTTATAATATAAAGGAATTAAATTAGAGGTATAGTTTATCTCTTATTTATCTATACACGGCTATCCCCTTTCCGTATAAGATAAGCTTAAATATTTGCCAAAGTCAAACGTATTTACCCGAGAAGAGAGTGAACGATGATTAAAAGTTATCGCAAAGGCCTGAAGCTTCCGCGTGGAAGGGAGAATTAAAATGGACAAACGAGTAACCCGCGCACCGTTATCTTTTCCTGCATCTACCTGGCTAGCAGCTTGCTGGAAAAAGTTATGCTTTATCGGCCACCACGAGTTTTGCTCCAGCTCGCGCTTTCCTACGCAGACTTGCATTTCTCCTATCGCCGGCTCTGATCTTCGCGCTAACGAATTGCAGAGCTGAGAATATATTTTTTAAACGTCCTACGAAAGCACTTTAATTTGCCCAACGTACGCTGCGCAATCCTCGTAGCTTTAAAAACTTGAAAACATCGAAGGCCAACTCGTAAGCATTTCGACGCCCACTTTAAAATATCCTTACAGTTTTAGAACTGCGCGAAGAAATAAATGACCATCGAAGACGGTTTAAAAATATGTAATCGCAAAATTTCGCACGGAGATAAGAAAGAACCGTTGCGTGTGAAGCTGTAAACCTGACGGAAGAAAAGCGTAGCGTGTTTGTGCCAAGCCAAACGCTTCTGTAACGATGACAAAACTTAGCATTACTCTCCAGAAAAACGAGGCAAAAGGACGTACTTTATCTTACCAGCTGATCCTCCGGTTATTCGACTGCTCTTTTTTAAATAATTTCCCTCTTACGCAACCGACCGTGAATGTTATACATCTTACGGTTGTTTGCGTTTCCCTCTTTGACCGCCAAAGCCATGCAAAAAAACGTTCTGCGTTGTTTCTACTCTCTTCTTAGCAAAACATGAAAGAACGGAAATGAGCAGACCGCTTGAAAAAAATTAAGAAACGTCATAAAGGGCTATAGCTATCGATGCAAAAATCTGCAGGGTTATTGAATCAAAGTATCGATGCCATAGCCCGATTGCCCGGTTTATTCACTGACCCCTGGGAGAAGTGTTTTATTGGAAAACGCGTAAATTTTCGATCGACGATATCCGATTCTCCAACGACGATAAAACTCGATTGTACTACTTATTCCCATGTATTCATATCCGGTATATCTACATCTGTATCCATCCTATACAAACTATTAAAGCTATATTCTCGTGGCAGAAAAATCACTTCTTCTGGCGAACCGCTAACTCGAAGAAAGAATAAGGAGAGAAAAGATTTCCCTATATTTAAGGCAAATCCTTTAAGCAAATAGGCACGTGCCTTAGCCACGACGATGAAGAAAATTGTTTAATTCAAGGCGCAAAGCTCGTGACGGAGCGATAACACTGTGAAAGAACTCCGGAGGTCCGCCTGCCGGCTTTAATCCTTGGACATTGTAAGGAGAACGTTATGCCTGTAAATTGCTCCCAGAACTTCAACGACGAGCGGTTCATTCAACGCCGGGATATTTAAGGGCGATCATTAATTTCTCAAAGCTCAGCCCTGTCACAGACTGCCCGCTCATCTCGCCGGGGAGAACACGATTACATAAGTCAAGAAAATTCGTTTTGGTAATCTCGACGAGATCGAGACCACGCTAGAGCGTCTCACCCCTGGAAAAATCCAAGAAAATAAAAGGGCTACGACGAGAGCCATGAAAATATGTACCTTAGCAATTTTTTAATACGGAAGTCATCGAAGCCCTGCAAACAGCCGCTCTTCCCGATAATCTTTCTTCTACCTGCACTAATTATTTCTTGGGTCGCGCAAGAGGTAGTCGTGTACATATCGATTTATTATAATCATCGAATTATGACGTACAAAAGTCGGCGCATCGTGCCGTATAAACCATCTGTCTTTTCTGCGAGGCGATAACAAAGGGAGCCTGTGTTAACCGAGACTCTGTCGGATACTCCTAATTAATTTTGCGATTACGAGGGATGATTTCCCTCCCGAGAACTTTTCCTTCTCTCGTAACGCCCACGTGTTACTCGCTTAAATTGTTGAACATTTTTTCTACCCAGGAGAATCCTCGATATCTGCGCCTACATAAATTCACATCCCGACACATCTGCCCTGACGATCTAACCGCCGAAGGTCGAACGCTCCGCTCACGTATCGAAGTAATATCGGCACCTGAACCAGGCTTGGCTCTACATCATTTTCCCTAATGTCAATGTTTTGAACTTTCACGTCTCCTGATCCTTGCCCGATATATTTCAAAACTGATTTCCCGAACAAAGACCGTTAATCCTCCACGGCGTCGTGGAAATGGCTACGATGTAACTATTTCTATTTCATGACGTGCATTACCTCGTACGTTCGCGTACGATACGTTCGTGTTCATGATATAAACGCTAAAGAACCACGTCAAAATCAGTGTTTCTTCATTTTTCACACCGAAGTGTGTATCGAAAATCAGGGTTACGGAAGATCTATTCTTCTTAATCTTACAATAATATTTTGTGAGAAAAGTCTTGCAAGATTCGCCGTACCTTCGACGTGAGCTTTTATTCCGCTTCGATGCGTCTGTTTATTAAAATATAATTATCCCGGTTCTCCGATCTCGGCAGATCGAAGGAATTTTTCTCCCCGATCGTTTAATCCGGGAGTTACTCGCAGAAGGATTTCAAAACGTTACCGCGCAGAATTCATTGCTGAATTCCGTCTTCTTTTCGTAATTCTCCCTTTATCCCTATACATCTCCATTCGCCTTCAATTTATACTTTAAATCTTTCGGAAAAATGATGACTACCGCGTATTCGAGTGCGGATAGCTTTCCGATGGGGATACGCTATTCGATAAAATGTTTACGCGCTCCAAGATAAACGATCGAGAGGGACGAAAAAAGAAATGTCCTGTGTAACCGTTGGTATTTTTTACGACGTTTTTTTTAACCGTCCATTATTTCGTTGCAAAATGATTAAATAAATCTTTGTAGAGAAATTCTTCGAATGAACGGTTGGAAACGTTAACGTGAATTTTTATATTAACGTATTATATCAATATTAAGACGCAGTTATTACGGCAAAAGCGTGGGAGGAAATCGAACCAACGTATGGCTGGATCGAGATATTTATTCCACGTTTTCGCCCTAGTAATTATATCTCAATATAAAACCACGATTAGTGGTACGTGTAAAAAATTATATTTATACTCGCACTTGATCGCTTGAAATATTTTCCTGGATTAGACGCTGCCCGCAATATACAGATATATAATTATATAAACTTTTTCGCCTCCTCTCCATCCTCCTGTTTTTAGACGAAGGCTGCCAAGACAGTGGGCGGTCATTTTACTGCTAATATCCCAGAGCCAAGAGGGAGTGGCTCTCGGCGAAGAGTAAACCTAATAGCTTTTTTATTTTCCTGGCGATGCTTAGGAAGTCCGATTAAATCCCGACAGTAACCAGTAGTTATCCAATTACTCCCGGATTAACACGTGGTTAGTCCCCAATGAGAAAACTTCCCCGACTACGGGCTAAGAGCTTTGAAATTGTATTTACCTGGAACCGTGTAATCCGCGATTTGCCGTGCAAATTTCTAACGAGCGTCGCATCAGAGCTGCGCCCTTTCATGCCCTGGCATCCTTTTTGATGTAACTGTGCGAGTGTGAGAGATGCGAGAGATGAGCAAGATTCCACGTTCGAGAGAGACCGCGTTTCTTTTCCTTGCTGAAATTTTAATAATCGGGATTCTAAAATGTTACCTTTCGAGCCAGCCCTTAAACAAGCATCGACCCTTTCGATATCGTAACAAAATTTTTGGAGCCCTCTCCCGGATTTCCTAATATCGTAAGGCTCATCCTTTGACCCTCCGAGACCGAGGGAAACACGTGAATCCCGGATAAAAACATTTTTTAGAAGTAAATGGACGTGAAATCTGATAAGAAATGCGACCACAAAACGTAGCGAATGTGTTGTGAGAAAATCTGTGTCCCAAAGGACTTAGAAGAAGAAAAGCGAATTACATCGTGCACCATGATCTTTGGAATATGGACCGACGAACATAGGTCCCAACAACGGCATATAAAAATTCCTAATTTAATACTGGAATTCACGAAAATCTTCGAACCATCTCTATAAATTTTGAGCAATATTCCTTGGATGATAATAAAGCCTTTTATTAATCTTGCATTTAGTAAAAATCATAAAACAATCGTCGCGATCCTTCGGACTTTTCTTGCAAAATGATAGCAATCCAGCCTACAAGTATTAAGAATAGCCCAATACACGTACAGAACTGGTGGAAAAGCTTTATCCGACGTGTTATTAGGATCCACGAATGTCGAGCATACTTGTCTTCCATAAAGCCTGCAGTATTTTATCCCCCGTCGCGTTGAAATCTCCTACTCCCGTCGCGTCATCACGATGTTCCCGCCTTTTATACCCGTTACATTCAATATCTTTCTTTATCCAACCGCTTTTATGCGCTTCACGAAGAAAAATATTTTTTAAATATTTGGTTCAGTGTGCCAAAACAAAATGCACATTGTACGAAATCTTGGTCCAATCGCTTGGATAAGAAAAAGTATACGGTCGTGCTAAGTAACTTACACTCAAATTTTAATACCCCATGTTTAAGGGAACAGACTATAAAACGACACGATTCATAGGCATACGTCGAATGCAATTTCCAGTCTTGAAGGTGCAAAAGGCTTGAAAATGACTTATACCCGTTTATTGATCCTCGTCAAATACCGAGACAAAAGATTAATGGGCAAAGAAAATTCTTACTCGTATTTTCCACGCAATCACGTTCTCCTTGCCGACGCAATTTCTTTCTCCCTTTCTTGGTCTCATCGTATTTTCTACCCATTAATTTGCAGCAGTCACGCAATATAATCTGCCGTCGGACGCGAGCGAGGAAAGGGGTGCAACGCGAGGGTGCACGTGATTGCAGCGTGCGGACGCTGCAAAAAAATGTCTAACGCCGATGAAACATATTCTTTTACGTGCTTAATATTAATACAACTCATAACACACCGGTTACTTTACCCACGAATTCGTAGAGTCAGAAATAATAATAGCAATGAAAACAACAAGTTCGAGATGCATTAACGCGCGAGTATTTCAGTGCTTTTAAAGCAAAGTGCACTTGGTCGAACCTCTATGTAATCATAGCGAATGTCCGGCCGCAAATTCTCGCTCACCTTTCTCGAGTAATATAAGACCATCGTAGATTACTTAGCAACGTTACTACGTCCGTTCCGATTTGATTTCCCAGAACATTCTTTGCCCTTGAAGGCGCACGAAATAAAATCTCGAATCAAATTACGATTTGTCCGATTTAAAGTTAGTTACGACGAAACGATTTCCTATATTACTCTTCTCGCATTATTTTTACCTCGATCGTTTCACTACTGAGATATGGCTGTCGAAGAAATCGTTGCATAAATCAGGAACGGTCTACTTAATTTGCATTAGATTCCATTCCGACGATTTTCTCTTCGATCATTAAGAAGAACTAAGAACGGAACTTCATCTTCGGCTTTTAAACATCTATTCGTTAGGTTTCTTTCTCCAAAGATCCTCGCTCATAGCCTTGGCTGTTCGCGAGACGAGAGACAAGGTCCCCGGAGTTTCACCCTATCGCGAGGAGCACTCTTTCCCCCAAGTATGATTTATGAAATTCACGTGTGAATCCTCGGAGGGCCGCTTTGTGTCGGACCTGGATATATACTCGGCGACGTGTCTTTCGAAATACGCAGAAACGTAAATCGCCCGCCGAGATTCTAAACGTCCCTCGACAATCGCGCGGCCCAAAAATAAATTCCCCGCGAATTCCCATCGGCCAGCGGACGTGTCCAGAGAAATCAAGTCGCGCAACAGGAAGTTCAATAAGCGGTGATCTTTCTTCCTTTAAATGCGTCTCGAAAGTGATCTTACTCGTAAATATTAGAAATACAGCTGCTACATTATTATTTTATATCGTTCGCGAGCTTTATACACTATAACGTTACAGACTTCTATGTAAGCTGCGAAACTTTACGAACATCCCAAACGTAAACGCAGAGTATCAGAACTCGTCAGCTCGCCGTTAACCCTTTGGGTAAAATTCGCTCGATAATTAGGTACAAAATACCAAAAAAGTAGCGTCCGCTCCACCCGAAGTATTTCATTACTAAGACTATCTTCCAACAAAGTATCAGCTTGTTAGACTAACGGAAAAAGTTCGAGTTTCGAGATTCAGAATCAACGAACGTCTTTGCGTAAAGCTCATTAAAGATTTACACGGGAGCAAAGTTGGATGCGTAACATCGTCGGGGAGGGGATACATCGAGAGACCTTAAAGGCAAAAAAAAAAAAAGAACGGAATTCGAGAGAAACGTGAAAAGCGAGCGGTGCATTTAACCGCTCCTCTTTTCCCCGAGAATCTCGAGCGTTTCTACGCGTCAGAATTTGAGCAGCGCCCCACGGAGAGGCACACGTGTATAGAGTACGCCCGACTTGGCCAACGTTCAACAAGTGTAACAGCCATTTTCCCTCTGTCTACCGTCACGCGATTAAATGGCAAACTTTTCGTATCACACGGTACCTTCATTTCCAACGTACGCGAGGGAAGGGGAATTAAAGTCAACTCCGCGATTCCAGGCAGAAAGCTGATGTTAATAGAGCTGGCGAAACGTGCGGAAAAGCGCGTCCCTGAAAATTCCGTTAAATTATCGCGCGAGCTCCGTGCACTCCCATAATCGGCCCATTTCGCGCAATAGCCGCATCCCAATATCGATGAACGTTTAGCCCCTTCCGAGCTGTGGAAACCTTTCGGATGATATATCGATGCTTACGGATTTTTCCCAGAGTTCGCTATACTCGTACGGTTTGGATTTTGCAAGTTTTAATTAAATCTTGATCTTCGCGAAGTGAACGCAATTAGCTCAGCTTACAACCTTGCACTACCGAGCTTTCTCGTCGGCTAATTATTCTGGGTCAGGTTGTGCAATAATTAACTCTTGGTATATCCGATTATTTTTTTTTGAGCTTACGAGAGTATAAATGCGGCAAATCTTGTTAAAAAATGGAAAATGTATTACCGAACGATCGAAACTAGGTACGTAGGTTAATGATACAATAAGGCTATAAATTGAAATAAGCAGGTATCCATCGTTAATTGAATATTGATACGTGCAGAAAAAATATATCTTTTACACAAAGCTTTATCGCGGAAATGTAAGAAAAATATTACCGGAACAAATAATGATGCATCCAACGACGATACTCTCAAATTTTTATACAGGTTACGTTTCATAACTAAACTGTTTTTTATTCTCTCCTTATGGTATCGACGCGTCATACAGAGCTATGAAACTAAAGCGGGTAAATCCTCTATATTTCCTACGATAACAAGAGGGTTACCTCAGAAAACCGAGTACTTACGGTGCCTCTTGCCAACAGAGACTTGCGATATGAGATATCCCGTTGCAGAAACCAATTTTCCAGAAATAGAAACAATCCTATGATCTTACACGCGTATGTAGTATCGAAGAACTCTCCTTCCCCATGCTTTCGTATACCTTCGTGTTTTACATTTGTGCCAGGATAAAAGGTCTGTTTATTCCACACGGATATTCCTGGATGGTATACGACAAGTATCGTTTCGTGACTGCGGTTCAAAATCGTTATATCTAATATAAATGCAATTCGATACGGTTCAACAGCTCGACGAACTTCCTACATTACATTTATGTCGTTAACACTGCCTTCGCGCCCCGTTTCGTTCATTGTCCAGTATATCTGCACTGCGAGATTACAATAATTATCGGAAACGTGCATTCAACGGCAAGCTACAAACATCGATACGAATACTTCAAACGGGCAAATTTAATGAACAACTCCTGGGATATACGCGACTTGTATTAACGTAACGTAACGTATTATAATCCACAAACGATTCCACGTTCCTCCTGGCTTCGTTCTCGCGCGCCTGCTACCACACGGTGGCACAATTTATCTATTCGTTATCCCTTGGATATGCATAAAGCGGATTTATCAGACATATTTTTTTTCTTGGCGATTACTCGATCCCTCGAATCAATTTCGCTTTGCTGCACGTAAAACCCGTCGAGCGCGCAGGTGTGCCTGGTCGAATGTCCGTTTCACGAGATTTTTAATCGGCGCCCCATCGACATCGCTGTGCATATTTTACGAACCGCAGAGAGGATTGAAGGGGACGATGGAAGAATGGAAAAACAGAAGGCAGAGTGCTCTCAGCATTATTCGCGAAAACATAACGGAAGGACCCGCCGGCCTCTTGGTTGGTTGTGTGCTTCGTGGTCGCACGCGGGAGTAAGCTATGTTTAATCCTAAATTACGATATTTTAGCCCAAGTTATATTATTTTGAAATTTTCGTAAAACTTTGAACTCAAAGAAAACCTTATGTAACTTGGAGAAATATTTCTACCGATATTTTGTTAACAGATCTTTCTAACGCTTACACATTAACACAAACATTTTTACTTGCGCTTAATTTAACACTCGCAAAAAATTTAACGATTAATTTAACGCTTGCACAAAAATTTAACGACTCTGTTCGTAATCTGGGGTTAATCGGAAATGGCCATACATATTCCTCAAGGAGGTGCTCGACCTCTTTTCCTCTCTGACGATGGACGTTACGGAAATAAATCGAAATACCATTTTCTCTGATTTGTGCAAGAATGCTGTTGGAACCAAGAAGAGGGTAAACGGACATGTTGTCATAAATTGTGAAACAAGGATACAAAAATTTCCCAGAGACTTGGACGAAAGAAAATAATATCTCTGGGAAATGTTTAGATATACTGGATGAATCTTCTGGAGTGGAAATACGAAAGCTACGCGTACGTTACATTATTATGATACGACTGTGGAAATAAGTCTACAATTAAACGTACTGCATAGCAGCCATGAAGAGACCTGGGTTGAAATTGTGGCTATTACCGCGAGATATTTCTCTGTAGTCGGTATACATACTGGACGACCGGTGCTGGAAACGACGTTAAGTCAATAATTAACAACTAATATTTTCTCATGCTTAAAAAGAAAGACTTGCTGCGAAAAAGTACCTTGTCGTCATTGGCAAAGTTATGAATTATTACGAAAACTTTGCGAGATAAATATTTGAATCGACCTTCCATATTTCCTTCAGTTTTTGAAATGTCACCGTGTAACATTCAAAACTATTCTTCTCCCTGTTCATTCCGTCAAACCACGGCGTTTCCTCTCGGTTATTTTTCCTAGCGTTGTAATTTCTCATGCAAAACATTTCGAAAACTAGCTTTACCAGAACTCGAGTCTTTCGTTTTACATGGAAATGTCACGATTGGAAATTTATAAGCCCAAGAAAGGTAAATAAAACGAAGTTAACCTTGCATCGTGTTTACCGAATTATGTTTACTAAATGTAAATGCGATTTCTCGGAATTTATTTGCTTTTGAAATACTTTATCGCACGGGAAGAAACCAGTGTTCCCTAGCAGCTCGACTTAAAAGACTAAAAGCGATCGTTACATTTCCGGCCAAATTTTATTATTAAAATTGAATATAAATCAATGTCTCCTAAATCTTCTTAATAAATCAAGCGTAAAATAATAGCCAAGGGGCAGGATACCAAACCGTATTCAAAGGTTCTTCGAAGAGAAGCAATATGCAGGCCGATATTAAACGGAATATCAAAGCATCAATTGTAAAATCGCCTCTGTTAGTTATTTCCCGTCCGGTTAAATGTATGGAAGGCCATGGTATTAGATTATAAAGCGATTTCCATGCAAACTAAATACGCTCGGACATTCCGAGATACGATACCTTAAGGGCACCGGCAGATACGTATTCAAATTTCCACGAGCTTTGCCGCGTAATGAAAAGGCCGCTGCTAGTTAAAAGGTAAAGGCTGCATCGCGAAATCCATCGCGAATAAACGTTCTCGGTTGTACCTGTGTGACTAGCGGTGAAATTACCCAGGAGAAAATGACAAAAGCGACTTGCTACGAGAATTAACCTCCCGACTTCCGAAACAATGAAAATAGAGCTCCTTGTGCGCGAAAAAGAGAATCAACAATCTGCAAGTATAATTGCGCGCGAGCAAAACGGAGACGTTTGTCATGTTTCCGCGGACCTCCGTCGAGGAAATGGTACGATATCCTTCGCTTATCCAAATACCACTCTTGGCTCGCTTTCATCCAAGTTTCATCGAGAAAGAAATTCACGACGCGCTCGTTGTTCGTAGTAAAAATAGAGTATGATGCGTGGAAAGGGTGTAAATATCCTTTTTCCGACGCATGGTCGCCGAGCAAGAAACAACCCTTTAACGCGGTGTGACTAGGATATTTCCCGATCGTGTAGAGCGTCATTAACGACGTCATACGTCGACGGAACACGCACCGGCAACGAGCCTAATTGGAGATTAATTCGTAACCCTGGCCAGATCGCAGCGGTGCAACTTCGAAGCGAATAACGTGATTTATTTCTCGCTACGGGAAAACTTTCTAGCGCGTTCACGAAGCATGGGAACACGCGATGGTAACGATGTTGCACCATTTTTGATACGATAAAAAAGTGGTAATAGAAGCAGCCGCGTAGGACGTAAGAATGGACAGGGGAGGAAAGCATAAAGTTCGAACGTCCGAACACTTGGGAAATGTAACTCCGAGAACGCCGCCACCTTCAACTTGGGAATCCACGAAAAGTCGTAGAACTTGAATTCCACGTAGGATATTTGACTCGTAACCTTGCTCGCGTGCTGGTCCCGATGCATATACAATCGAATCGTGGTTAACAATTACGTGATCGCGATACAAAGGTAGAGCTTAGATAATCATCGAGCGACCATAAACCGTAATTGTACTTAACGAGAAGTCGGCCTCGCCAAAGCTTTATGCAAATCGCTACTAAGAAGCTCGACGAAAGCTGCGAGGTACCTGTTTCGTTAACTCAAATAGAGTTAATGCTTTACGGTTTACTGCCAGAAGCAAATTACCTCGAGTGTGAAACTCTACCCATGTTCGAACTCAATTGCGTCCACTATACGGCCTCGAAACTTTATGCGCCAGAATATTTTTGATCGTAAAACACCGAGCCTGACCGTCGTCTCGACTTCCTCATGCATTTTGAAACGCCGTGCGCTTTAAGAGCCTGTTGCTTCTACCGCCACCGCCGAATCTCGAGAGAAAATTACCTTCTTTCGATTCGTACACGTGTTGTTTTGATTTTTACGACACTTTATTCGCCATTAGAAACACCATTATACAATGAAATACGGCAGCATACGATTTAACGTTCGTATTTCTACGTCAACAAATTTTGATGAGTATTACCTTAAGAAATATTCTTCCAAATTACAATATATTCTAGAGATACATGCTTTTCCTCGATATTTATTTTACCTAATAATTAAAAGTATCCGACAAAAGCATTTAACTCACTGGCAGCGGAATCAACATTCCCGTTCAAAGGACGTTTCTCTTATTTTTCGGTCAAAAACACCAAAAAAAAACATCCTGCGAGCCTATGTGCCTAAATACCGAGGAAATTAACTTTGCCAGCATAAATGACGTTAACGCATTCGATGAAAGGACGTGTAAAATTACCTTTTGCCGATGGAATCCGAAGATCTCGCCGCGAAGAGTACGTTGACTTCCGTCGTAGTCGTTGAAGGAGGTCGAGGATTTACCTGGCACGCGAGAACAGCCCTTAGGTGACGGGACGTCGCTTCAAGGGGAAGAGGGTGACTGACCTGCTTGGCGTGACAGACAACGGCGAACTGACGCTCCGCGTGCTTGAACTTATACATAGGCCGGCCGCGTCGTGACGTCACGAGGGGCCAGGACCAATGAGAGCTTAGCGGGGGTTGGAAGGAGAAACGTGCCCCTCTTTGCCGTGGTGGCAAGAAGCGGAGCTTGCACCACCGCGGACACCTGGATCGGTCCTTCCAACTTTCGACCCTTCCACGTCCCCACTTCCTCGCAAGCCCCCTCGAGCCTTCTCGCCCTTCCCCTCCGATTCAGCTGCACCACCCACGTGAATGATACCAGGGCCTCGATGACGTCGGTTGTGTGCGTCCACCTGGGTGCTCAATGGGCGAGGATTTCTTCGCGAGGGGCAAACATCCCGAATCAACGATTCCTCGAGGACTCCTACGATAGTCGGGTAGGATGGCTTTTGCATCCTCGTGTTGGTTCGTTTTTCTTTTTCTCCCTGCGGAACTGTGGACGTTGCAGCTTTGCGTACGTACACAGTGTTGAAAATGGAAAGGGATAATGAGCGTGGATCGTTTCACGTTCGCACGAGCGAGTGCGGGATAATGCGCGAAAGATAAATACTCTGATGTGACGAACTTTAAATTCTCTTTGATCTCGATTGATTTTTTGATGTTGTACAATCCACTCTTTTCTTACCTATATGTAAATTTGGAATAAGAGTATATTGCGTTTCGCTTTGTAAACTGGGTGGGAGGGCTGGATAGCGATATGGCGTGCCTTTTTTTTTGTTATCGTGTTATAAGAACTAAAAAATTGGAGGGCAAATAATACGGTTATTGCGACCATATTCTACGTGCGATAACCCGATAATGAAAACGATAAGCGAAATATCGTCGACCATCGATAGTTCCACGCTTCCACGTGTCGCGGCATACGTGGCTTTTTTTAAATCGAGTAGAAGTATTGTTCCATCGGTAAATATGACAGATGCTTCCATGATTTAAATGAGGAAATACCAGAATGTCGCATTAAGCGGTACATGTTGTAGATTACGCTAGATGGAAAACATTTGTAACGAGGTTGAAGGTCTATCGTAACGTCGACAAATCGTTTAACGATACGAGAGCACCACGTAATTTTAGTAGCTCAGCTACTAGAGCATTTACGTAATTCCGAAGCTCGGCACATGACATAACTCTATGTAAATATTCAATGGCATAACAGTTTTATTCGGCTGTCTTTGAAATATTTGCAGCTTGCGCCATTTCTATACTCTCAACGTGAAAGTACGCGATATTCTTCATCGCGCACGAAACAGCGTGTTTCGAATTAATGGAAACTATTTTTAAGATCGAGTCCCACAATCGATCAAGAATGTTCTTTATCGTCTTACTTGCACGGCGTTGTATTTTTATAAAGTGTCGTACATAGTAAAATACAAAGCCTGTACATGGTCACAATATTGATTTCCAGGAATACATAAACAAGGGTCAGCACTATGTCACATATTACTCAACGATATCCAATAACTTTAATCCTTCCGTAACGTTCCAATCGTATACCTTTTCGACATAAGCTCCGGTTTAAGTTTATTCCTATAGTCAACTTTTCCATAAACTCGCGTATGTATGCAAGTAGTGGAACACATTACAAACGGTAACACGCTATGTTTCATTCAGGGCGAAATCCTGCGACGTCATTTTATGGACTTAACGGGGTTGAAAACTAGTCTCTAACTTCAAATAATGAGGAACTTCTAGATTTCCACCCTGAGTATGAATAAGTTGCTGCACATTCGATACATAACGTAACATTTTTCATTTTTTACGCTAACCTCTCATACACTAGAAAATGCACGATACAAACTCTCCGATGGCAACTTATGTTAATACGGTTCTTATCTAGTTTCTATCAAACGCACAGCGTTTGCGATAGAAAACAAGAACCACTTGGCAATTGCCGCTATGGTTTCAAAGTATGAAAAATCACGATCAAGGAACATAGCTTTGACACGAACTTTATCGATTGGAAACGTGAAAATCTGCAATAATCACGAAAAAGACTTGCATCGGCATTTGACGACCACACGTGTACCCCCACGCTGACTGGAAAAACTAACGCCCTTATGGGGTTTAAGACGATGTACCATAGAGTTGGTAAGAAAAGAAAATGACGTTAGTTTCACGGTCGATTTGCCCCGGTCCCGCGCCGTTTCCGTCGTCCACGAAGGAAAATACTCCCGAGCGACCACTGCCTGCATTTCCCACTTTTCTTCATTCTCGTTGCGATATCAAACCTGAAACTTCTATACATTTATTAGCCTAGATAAATAATTTCACGTGGTCCCTTGATTTTTTGTCGTTTGCACGATTTATGCTACCGCTTATAATTTGAAATATTATCATGAACTATGCACATATAGAAAGTATGATCAATTTCGTACCAAATTTTAGGGTCAAAATAAAAAAAAAAGAACAGTTTCTTCATTCCTCTGACTCGGCGCTGGCTATATTTACAAAATAATCCAAGGTAAGAGACTCGACTTTAGAAACATAACAGAAATAAGAAAAAAAGTTCTCGGTCAATGAAGCACCATAAATAGTAGATCCTTGGAAGAAAATTCTCGTCGAAGAAAGCGGAGAGTGCTCGTCAAGTAAAATGTCGGCCGGGGGCGTAGGACTCTTCTGGAGATTTGTTGAAGGAATCGCGCTGATTGATTGAGCTCGACAATGCACATAAGCCGCAGGCATATTCAACGGAAATTCTCACTTATCCCCTTTCCCAGATTGTCGAATATCCTGTTATTGTCGTACCGGAAGTAAAGTGAGACAGATGTAGCCCTCTATTGCAAAAGTGTAAGCTACGTAAAATTCTTGTAAATATTTGACGCGCTGTATAAAATTAGTTACAATCCCAAAGCGCTCTTAAGAATGTACCTAACGAGTGTTCACATTGCTTTTGTACAAAATTTCGTGGCGTTAACAGTTTAATAGACCGTATGCTTGGCGGGACCTCGTACTAAGTTAATACGTTTCAATGTATTTAATTGAATCTGATTCTTGTTAAATTAGTATTAAAACCGTTCTATATTGCCTACAATTTACTTTATTGCCGGCTATATATATATATATCGCACGTTTTCATAAAAATGCTATGCCAAGAGGCTATGCAAATAAGCGAGTTGTATCCTGGGAAAACAAACAATTGCGCTTACCACGGTACTACGTGCGAGTAATACGTAAAGTTAATTAATAAATGTGTGTATTAAGTTCCGCTGCATTAATCCTGCACCTCGATAATGAAGCTCTGCACAAATGAATTATGAGCATCTTGCGTGCGTACAATACCAATGAGAGACCTCGTAAGATTAACATCCCTTCTCGCTCTATAATTTATTTACGATCATTATCACCAACAAGAATAAGTAAACCAATCGGTACATTGCAATTAGACGCGCAAATAATGATTGAAGAATTATAACTCGTCGTTCCAGTATAAAAAGTGGACACTTGCGGACGTGTTCAACGTATAACCAACTATCGGTAAAGGAATATATTTTCCGTGAAGTTAAAACTAGTATCCTGCGATTGTAATCCGGTACAAACTTTCATGTCTAGATGGCAATTCATTTTGTTATCGATATAAATTATTTTTTCTTTGCGCCCAACATATGGATAGGATATTTCATAAAGAAAACATTTATTATATCACATTACAATGTATTTTATTTTTTCTAATCAATGTTATACCAATTTTTTTATGGTCCACATAAGAATAGACATATAAATCTTTATATAATATGTTAATAAACAATCGAAATTGCAAATGCATAACAGTGTTATATCTTTGCGCTAATAAAATCTATAAGGCACCATTTCAGTTACATATCTGGCAACGCTATCGGTAAAAAATTATAGGCAGTGTATTGTTTAATAAAAATATAGTTATAATTAAATTAGTTCGACGAGTAGCACTAGTATATCAAAGCCGCGCGCTATTATCGATGTCAACGAGCGCGGGATATCTTTTTGCTTTTGTCGTTCTCAATCGGCGGCGGCGGCCCTTTAGCACTTTGGTGTCGATTATAAACACTGAAATTACGTTCACATTACTCGTACATGTTCGCATATCAGACTTATGACATAAAATTAAATTACACGTATACTCACTATCTATACGTTTCAGATCGTATATAATCCATAACGTGAGATATACCCACTTGAAGTTGATCTCCTATCGGCGTTACCCAAGGATTAAATTCCATTCTAAACACTGCTTTGTTGCTCACGAGATCGAGATTTCCTGCAATGCAACATATGCTTATCACTCATTTTCCTAAGTAACATAAGCTTTCGGACCCGTGTTTTCCTTCTTGTTTGAATTGCAAAGGCACACCTAGTTCCGGAGGTAGGACGGTGAGTCGATTTCCTTGAATATGCAACTCTCGAAGACGAGCCAGTTCTCCTATCTCTTTGGGAAGTTCGATCAGATCATTTTCTCTTAATACAAGCTAGAGTAAAATGACAGGCATGTGTATAACGCGCTATAATATAATATAGTAAACAGACATATTTAAAGTCTTACAATTTGAAGATTTTTCAGTTGACCTATCTCAGGTGGTAGATATTCAAAATCGTTGTCCGCCAAGTAAAGCGCTCTTAACGTTTCTGTAACATATGCGTGTAAACTTATTTCACTATATATACAAAAATGTGAGACGTCTGATACCTACCCATCATGAAAAAATTTCCAGGTAGATTCTTCTCGTTTAAATTATTATAAGTTAAATCTAAAACTTCCAGAACAGGAAAAGCACCAAATCCTCGTGGCAGAACATCCAGTCTATTCATGCTAAAATTACAACGTACATATTGTACTCTTTATTTGGTAACGCAAGAAATAATAATTCACTTACCCAACATTCAGTATTCTCAGCTTTGGCATTTGGGATAGAGAGACAGGTAGTTCGGTAATATGATTATTAAAGAGATTCAGTATCTCCAAGTTGACTAGATTCGCAAGACCAGGGGGCACAGCTGCAACGATCAACAAAAACATTAATCCTATGGTCCAAAAGTTGCTTCGTATCCCAAAGAATGCAGATCCATTATCGCCAACGTACCTTGAATTTTATTGTGACTCAAAGTAAGTCTGGTTATATTGATCATATTAACTGAAAGAAAGCATATATTTCATATCACGATCATCGTATATACGAGGCACAAAAGAGACATTTATCATAAAAGTTGAAGAAAAAGTGGTCTCTCTTAAGTTCAGGAAATCTAGCTCAAAGCGAAGACCGACGATCAATTCTCATCTCCGAAATTCAATGAAACCTGGGTTCGTATCTTCGCTTCATTCATGGGCATACACGCCCATAGCAGTAAAAGAGAGTCGCGTGAAAATCCTCAATGGAAAATAGTAAGACTTCGAAGTAAAGGTTTGAAATAACGGACGAGGACGCATGCGCCGACACGCCCACCTCGTGGCCAAGTGACAAATGGCCGTTCCGGATTTCATCCGCTCCAAAAAACCAGCCACGACAAGTTGCCTAATTTGGCGAACGCAAGGCGTTGCACGAGGGTGTGGAAGACTCACGCAATCCTGGCATCTCCTCGAACGTCGCTATACCCTTGTCCGCGAGATCCAGCTCGGGATTCTGGATCTCGCGGGCCTCGTCGAGCACCTTCTTCGCCTTTGACATCTTCCCGGCAGGAATACACGAGACTGGTGCCTGATTCATTGCGCGCGCAATCGTACACACACGTCGGTCGTCTTTAAATAAACATGCGCGCACGCTCAGCAGCCAGATGCACGTTGCACGAACCTTATCGCGGGAGTGCTGCACCGCCGACGACGACACACTCCACTAGATGGCGATGTTCGCGGCCAATTCTGAAGGAAAAAAATTAAACCGACGCGAAACACGTTTACTCGAGTCACTCACGGTGAGAAAAAGAAAGGAAATCGAAGGATGTGGGTGCATACGATCGGCGCCGCGGTGCAAGTTGCTGTAGGTTTATCTCGCGAGTCTTCTTACATCGGTGATACATGCCAGTAGATGGCGACCCTTGACGTAGCGAGGACTTCCCGGCTAATATTGAAAAAATCATCGCCGTTCCTAATTCAACCCGTAAAACTCAATCCAAGAACTATCACTCAGAGTTTACCGAAAACAATAAAGCATGAAACAGTTAAATTCCAGATGTAGCGAGTCTGTTAGAAGCGGGTTTTATATCGATGAATGAATAATTATAGTTTGAAGAGAGTTAGAGTAAGGGCGGGTCTCTGTACACTCGGAATCATTAATTTGTTCCACGATCCCTGAAGAGGAGCAAGGAGAAGTTGGAATACGACTGTGGAGGTATCAAGCGGCAGGGACCGGCTGGACCTGATTTATCGACTCTACGATCGACATGCGCGCGATTTACAAACTGCACAGAAACTTATAATCATGATCGGTGTAATACATATCGATGCAGACCGCACGAAAAAAAAGCCAAACTCAAGAATTACCAAGTACCATTTTCTTTCCGGTCGATCAAATCGAACGACGCGCATTCGATCGTGAATTAATTTGCGAGAGATGGTGAAATGTACGCGTGTGCATCGCAAACGTGAAAAAAATGACGATTCGCGAAGGTATCGCGAGTAAAATTCCAAGAAATACGAATCGTCGGGTAATGCACGAACAAAGACTCGGTGCAAGGTGACCGTCGACAAAACGAAAATTTTCAATTTTGAACGACCTCGGAGGTCGGCCGCATCGGACGCCTTACCGAGGGTATATAAGGTGGCGCGGACGGGCGGAAACCATTCTTCGTAATCCCAGCGAAGAGTCAACATCCCTTCCTTTTCTCGTTTATCGTATTTTTTTTTTTGTGTCTAACCCCTCCCTTACACCCTTCTACTGGTTTTACTTATTTCTCGTGCTTTTATCCTCCTCCCTCCCTGCTTGTTTCTTGTTTCAGGTACTATCTCATATACGCTCATCTTTCTTAATTTTTATCTTGTTTCGGATTTTTATCGTAATTATTTCAATTCTCATATTACTCATCCATGCTTTTTTACTTCTTTGACTTTCAGCTTAGGTACGGAAGATCGAAGAGCGAAGAACGAAGATTCCTTTCCCCGTTTATC